>OZ005652.1:167017143-167154643 GCA_963930645.1 Salticus scenicus
TTTCATAAATCGCGCCCCCGCCCCCTAACTGCCTTCAGTTTAAGGTGGTTGCTGACGAATTCCCTTTCCAAGATCCTTCCATTCCTGATGCTCTCATTGCGAAAGCCTGGAACAATTGGCGCTCCACATTTCCCCTGTGCACTCTCTTGGCCACTGATGCCTCAAAAGACGATCACAAAACGGCTATTGCGGTGGTGGATGCAAACTCCACCTTTTCTCTGGCTTCTTTGGTATCCCATCACAACTCTGTTTTCACTGCCGAAACCCTGGCTCTTGTTCTTGCCATCTCCGAGGCTCCTACTGCTTACTCCCAGATCATAATCCTGTCGGACAGCCTCTCTGCCCTGCGTGCTCTGAACTCCTGGTCTTTTCATTCTCTTAAAGTTATAGGGCGTGTTCACGATATCTCCTCGATCTCCACAACTCCCCGAGTAGTTGACGTCACAAATCACCAAAGTGATCTACTCGAGGAGATGATTCTTGAACGCCTTTTCGGTCTGTTTTTGGGTAGAAACATGGCGGCTAAAGTAAACGCTTTTACCATAAACGAATTTTGATATTGCTTTTAAATGATATAATAAAAAATAGAGATATATTTTGAAGTTTAAAATTTGAGTAAAAGAGACTGTACTTGATGAAGAGTGTGTGAAGAGAAGAAATTTAAAGAAACTGAAGGATACATTGAAAATATCATTCCTAGACTGTCAAATTTTCTGCTCCAAAATTACTTCGATGGAATTCAGTTTCACAACTGAACATATTTAAAAGTTATTTCCGTTCAGATAAAAGCTGAATATTAAGATTTTTTACAATATATGAACTGAGTTTTGAAAATATTTAATTTTTCGAAAGTAGTGCTGTTATTTTTTATTTTACGTAATTATTGTTTTGCTGTGAAAAGTTTTTTTTCCCCTAGTAAGATTTACATGAGCATATCAATAAATATTGAATGCTACATACTCGTATTTTGTACTTGTGCTGTGTTCTACACCTGAGAATTTCTACTAATGTGACGGAAATGTCAAGTGAATTGTTCTTCTGTGTTTGGTTTTATTTATATTGCCACGCAGTAGAGCAGTTCTCTTAGATACAATCTTTCTCTCTTAAAAAGATAAACTGGAGTTCATAGGTATGTATTAACTTTATATAAGACTTTAAGTATCATTACAAAAAAAAGAAGCAGGATCATGTCCCCCCTCCCTCTATTTTTAGAAGGTTTTTAATTGAAATTGACTTTGTCATCGTGTCTTCGTGTCACGCTTGTAAACAATGCGCCTTTATTTTAAAGTAAATATAAGCTATATCGTTTGTCGCTCTGTGGCTCGGTTGGTAAGAGCGTCCTGTTAATAACGCGGTGGTTATGAGTTCGGTCCCTGGAAGGTCCAGCGTGTTAGTTTTTGCAGATAATTAGTAGAAAAGGTGTTAATTGAAACAAGAAAACTTTTCGTTGCTTGCACTAAGAATTTTTTGAGGAGTTTTTTTAAGAAGCATTTTTTTTTATTTAGATAGTGGAAAACACAAAACATTTTAGATATTAAAAAAGCACAAAATAAAATGTTTTAAGTAAAAAATACATTAAAAAATATTTTTAGAAGCTTTATATATATGTATATATAAACATTATATATTACTATTATATGAAATTGGATTTGTCATCGGCTTTTTGTCACGTTAAAAAACCAAGACGCTTCCATTATATATATTAAAAAAAAAAAAATGTAAGCAACTCATTGTATTTCTTAATGAATCAGCTGGTTACAGCGTCATGTTGATAATGCGAGAGTCGTGTGTTCGAACCTCGCCAGGCCGAGGTGTTTTTTGCAAATAATCAATAGAAAAAGTGTCAATTAATAAAAGAAAATATTTCGTTGTGTACACAGTATCCTAATAATTTTTCAAAAGTTTTTAAACGGCTTTTTATCTAGTTACAAAAAGCACAAAATTAAAATGTAAGTAAAAATAAATAAATAAATAAAATTTTTTAGAAGCTTTTTATATGAAATTGACTTGGTCATCGTGTCTTCCTATCACGCTAGTAAACAATTAAAGTAAATATAAGCCATTCCGTTTGTGGCTACGTGGCTCAGTTGGTCAGAGCGTCAGTTTAATAACGCAATGGTCGCGAGTTCGGTCCCCGGGAGGTACGGAGTGTTAATTTTTGAGGATAATTACTAGAAAAGGTGTCAATTGATAAAAGAAAATTTTTCGTTGACTACACAATATCTTAAGAATTTTGCGAAAACAATTTTTAAGAATTTTTTTTTTTTTTTTTTTTTTTTAAATATTAGAAAACACAAAACATTTTTAGATGTTAAAAAAGCTCAAAATTAAAAGTTTCAAGTACAAAATACATAAATAAATATTTTTAGAAGCTTTATATATATATATTATATATTATTATATGAAGTTGAATTTGTCATCGCGTTTTCTGTCACGATAAAAAACAAGACGAAAAAAAAAATGTAAGCAATTCATTGTATTTCTTAATGGCTCAGTTGGTTATAGCGTCATGTTAATTTTTGCAAATAATTAATAAAAACGGTGTTAGTTGATAAAAGGAAATATATCGTTGTGTACACAGTATCCTAATAATTTTTGAAGAGTTTTTTTAAATAGCTTTTTATCTAGTTACTGAAAAGCACAAAATAAAAATTTAAATAAAATTTAAGTAAAAAATCATTTTTTAAAGTTAGAAGCTTTTTATTGTGAAGCTCTAAAAAGCATAAAATAAAATTTATTCTGGGAAAGACATGCTACAAAGAAATGAAAGTTTCAACACTAAGAAAATTTTAGAGAAAATATAGGTACTTTCCTTTTGCAAGAGATGAAAATTTTTTAATGTTCAAAATATTTTAAAAAGCTTTCGAGACCAATATTTTTTCTTAGTTATTAGTTTTTCTATAATCATTCGTTAGACCAGAAATTTCAAATGTCTCGAAAGTTTTTTTAAATATTTTGAACATTAAAAAATTTTCATCTCTTGCAAAAGGAAAGTTCCTATATTTTCTCTAAAATTTTCTTAGTGTTGAAACTTTCATTTCTTTGTAGCATGTCTTTCCCAGAATAAATTTTATTTTATGCTTTTTAGAGCTTCACAATAAAAAGCTTCTAACTTTAAAAAATGATTTTTTACTTAAATTTTATTTTGTGCTTTTTAGTTACAAAAAAAGAAAATACTTCTTAAAAAAAACTAATTAAAATTTCTTAGGATATTTTGTAGACAACGGAAAATTTTCTTTTATCAATTGACATTTTTTTTTCGATTATTTATCTGCAAAAAAAAATAATATATCGTCTTTCGAGGACCGAATCCGGGACCATCGCCTTATCAGCATGACGCTCTAACCAAAAGTCTAAGAACTGTCAAGAAAAATCATAGAACATTCTAGAAAAATCTAAAAAATACTCATGCAAAAGGAATATTGTTATCGAATGCTTTTTTAAATATTTGGAATATTTAAAATTTTTCATGTTTTGCAAAAGTGAAATATCTATATTTTTCTTTAAATTTTTCTTGTAGTTGAAACTTTTATGATTTTATTGCCTGTCTCTGCAATAATAAATTTTTATTTTAGGCTATTTAGGGCTCCACAATAATAAAAAACTTTCAGTGTTACTTTTATTTGTTTATTTTTTTATTTTTATTTTTACTGAAATTTTAATTTTGTGTGTTTAGTAACTCAAAAAGAAAAGCTTCTTTAAAAAGCTATCAAAGATTTTCTTTTATCAATTGGCATCGTTTTTATTAATTATCGGCAAAAAAGTAACACATCGGCTTGCGAGGATCGAACCCATGAGCATCGCGTTATCACCATGACATTATTTATTTATTTATTTTTACTTGCATTTTTATTTTGTGCTTTTTGTAACTAGATAAAAAGCCGTTTAAAAAACTCTTGAAAAATTATTAGGATACTGTGTACACAGCGAAATATTTTTTTTTATCAATTGACACTTTTTCTATTAATTATTTGGCCTGGCGAGGATCGAACACACGACTCTCGCGTTATTAACATGACGCTGTATCCAGCTGATCCATTAACAATGAGTTGTTTATTTTTTTTTTCTTTTTAATATATATATATATATGTAAGGGAAGCGTCTTGGATTTTTTAACGTGACAAAAAGCCGATGACAAATCCAATTTCATATAATAGTAATATATGTGTATATATATATATAAAGCTTCTACAAATATATTTTTATGTATATTTTACTTAAAACATTCTATTTTGTGCTTTTTTAATATCTAGAATTTTTTGTGTTTTCTAATATCTAAATTAAAAAAAAAAAAAAATGCTTCTTAAAATAACTCCTCAAAAAATTCTTAATGTAAGCAACGAAAAATTTTCTTGTATCAATTGACACCTTTTCTACACATTATATGGAAAAATTAACACGCTGGACCTTCCAGGGATCGAACTCACAACCATTGCGCTACTAACGGAACGCTCTTACCAACTGAGCCACAGAGCGACAAATGAAATGGCTTATATTTACTTTAAAATGTAGGCGCCTTGTTTACTAGCGTGACACGAAGACACGATGACCAAGTCAATTTCAATTAAAAACCTTCTAATAAAAATAAATAAATAAATAAAGTTTTTATAAGCTTTTTATTGAAACTGGATTTCGTTATCGCGTCTTCATGTCACGCTAATAAATATGGCACCGCAACTTTAAAGTAAATGTCAGCAGTTCTTACAGTCGCTCGTTGGCTCAGTTGGTCAGAGCGTCGTTAATGCGATGGTGGTGAGTTCCATCCCCGAAGGATCGATGTGTTAAATTTTGTATATAATTAATAGAAAATGTGTCAAATGAAAAAAGGAAATTTTTCATTGTCTACGCAGTATTCTAAGAATTTTTGAAGAGTTTTTTTAAGAAGCTTTTTTTAGATATTAAAAAGCACAAAATAAAAAGTTTTATATATATGTACATATTCTTTTAGAAGCATTTTATTGAAACTGGATTTTTATCATCTTGCCTTTGTGTCATTCAGAAGAAGAAGGCGCCTCCACTTTAATATCAATTTAAACAACCTTTTTCGTCTTCGTTAGCGCATTTGGTTAGAGCGTCATGGTGATAACGCGATGCTCGTGGGTTCGACCCTTGCAAGCCGATGTGTTGCTTTTTTGCAGATCATTAATAGAAACTATGTCAACTGATAAAAGAAAATCTTTCATTGTCCACACATTATCATAAGGAATATTTAAATAAGCTGTTTTTTGAGTTACTAAAACGCACAAAATAAAAATTTTAGTAAAAATATAAATAAAAATAACACTGAAAGTTTTTTTTTTATTATTATTGTGTAGCCCTAAAAAGCCCAAAATAAAAATTTATTCTTGCAGAGACATGCTATAAAATGATAAAAGTGTCAACAACAAGAAAATTTTAAAGAAAAATATAGATATTTCACTTTTGCAAAAGGTGAAACATTTTAAATATTCTAAATATTTTAAAAAGCATTCGAGAACGATATTCCTTTTGTATAAGTATTTGTGAGATTTTTCTAGAATGTTATATGGTTTTTCTTGACAGTTAGACTTTTGGTTAGAACGTCATGCTGATAATGCAATGATCGTTGGATTCGGTCCTCGAAAGACGATATAGTACTTTTTTTCCAGATAAATAATCGAAAAAAAAAAAAATGTCAATTGATAAAAGACAATCTTCCGTTGTCTACAAAATATCCTAAGACATTTTAATTAGTTTTTTTAAAGAAGCTTTTTTCTTTTTGTAACTAAAAAGCAGAAAATAAAATTTAAGTAAAAAATCATTTTTTAAAATTAGAAGCTTTTTATTGTGAAGCCCTAAAAAGCATAAAATAAAATTTATTCTGGAAAAGACATGCTACAAAGAAATGAAAGTTTCAACACTAAGAAAATTTTAGAGAAAAGTATAAGTACTTTGCTTTTCAAGAGATGAAAATTTTTTAATGTTCAAAATATTTTAAAAAGCTTTCGAGACATTTGAAATTTCTGGCCAAACGAACGATTATATAAAAACTAATAACTAAGAATATTGGTCTCGAAAGATTTTTAAAATATTTTGAACATTAAATATTTTCATCTCTTGAAAAGCAAAGTACTTATACTTTTCTCTAAAATTTTCTTAGTGTTGAAACTTTCATTTCTTTGTAGCATGTCTTTTCCAGAATAAATTTTATTTTATGCTTTTTAGGGCTTCACAATAAAAAGCTTCTAATTTTAAAAAATGATTTTTTACTTAAATTTTATATTTTTTTATAGCATGTTTGAATTAAATTACAGAGGAAATATTTTAAGTAAAATTTGTTTAAATAAAATATTTTTCTTATATTGTTTCATATTTAACTTAATAAATATTTAAATAGCTAATTTCTTACTGTAACATTCATTCAAATGTACATAAATCCTTTACAATTCTAATGATGTTGCTAATATAGTAGAGAATTTGAAATGACTAATATAGGTTTAACACTTTAAAAGTTTTGTAGTAGTATTCATCACTTTAGTTTATCAATATCTATGTGCACTTCCATTTCTGTAAATATATTGAAATGCCTTAAAATTGATGTATGTTATTTAGGTTTATCCCTGAGGCAGAATTTAGCGATACTGTGTCACTGCCACAGAAAAGAAATTTTCGCTTTCAGAAAGGTTTATTGATAATTACAGATATTCTCATATTTCAATAGAAAACAAAGATTTGTGTAACATTTAAGAATTCTATAGTATATTAATAATATTAATATCTATCTATGTAATTAAAAATTGTCATCTTGCAGAAAAGGTTTACATGAATGAAACTTGTCACAGAAAGCATAAAAATATTCTGCCACAGAGATGTTTCTGTAGCATGTTTTTTATGGAAAATTACATTCATAGTACTACACATTTGTGTACAAGCACTTACAATAAAAATATTTGGATATTTCAGGTCTATGAAAGGTATTTCTTTAAACATATTTTATTATCTGTATGCTTAGAGTTGTTCGGGTTTTTTCCATAGTAGAAAACACTTCATTAAAACTGTCCAAACAAAATACTATTTCATCTACTTTTGTCCACTATTAATTATTTGCGAGTTGTAAATTAAAAAATATTCTTGTTTCCATATACAAAAACAATTCTTTATTAATATGTATATATAACCATTTTAAATACTGGAAAACAGACATGATAAAATCAGCAAATTTACAATATTTAATAAATCTGAATTATTCTGTGAGTGAATTCAAAAGCGATATTTTATAGTTTTAATTTTAATCCTCCACTGCTTTCAATTGCATTATCATTTCTTTTCTCATAGTCATTAATACCTTTTAAGAATTTGTTATTAAGCATAATAGAATTGAATGGGTCACATTTCTTTTATGCAATCTTTCTTACCTTCTAAACATACATATGTAAGGTAAGTATTGTAATCTTAACACAACGAAAATTCAACTTTAATATATAGGCGTGTCTAGTGCACCAAGTAGCACTTTGGCCAAATACCGAGCAGTGGCGGTTCCAGAACTTGACTTTTGTGGGGGGGGGGGGGGGGGGGCTAAGATTTTTTCAAAGTGTTATTCTAGACCAATAAAAAATTTACAATTGCAATATTCAATTGTGAATGTCAATGTTTTTTTTTTTTTTTTTTTTTTTTTGGGGGGGGGGTTCAGCCCCCTCCTTAAATCCGCCACTGATACAGAGTAGTTGTAAGAAAGAATAATTGATATGGGGGGGGGAGCCTTTTGAGCATAAAATTTAGCTAAATGGCAAACAGCATGCTTTCATGTAGAACTTTTGTAGTATATATATATAATTAGGTTCATTGCTGTATTTTGATACTTTCAGTGGAGTGGATTATTAAAAGCATAACTCATAACTTTATTCTTAAAATCTTTCTTAGATGCGAAATTACTCTCAGATAATTCTTAGAGAATACAAAGCTTCGTATGCATTAAGAATTAAGATACATGAAATTTACATATCAAATGAGATGAGAACATTAAAATAAATTATTTCAAACATGATAGGCTTCATTAATCTTCAGATCATAGAAATGTAAAACGATAGGTGGTAGGCTATAATTCGCAAAACTACAGATTTGATTATTGAAATATATTTTAAATGATGTTTTAGTGTATTTATCTTTTTTATATATACCGTAAAAACACCTGTACTGAGTTAAATGCCCCCCTCCCTCTTTTTACATTAATTTTATTTGTTCTTAAAATACCAAGTAAATTCCGAGCAGTAGACTGTATCCATATAGATAACAGTTTTTTACATTATTTTATAGTGTATATTTTTCTTTTGATTCAAAATCAATCTTTTTCTTACTGATTTGAATGTGTCTTACTTTCACTTACACAAATGTATAAATAAAATTTTGTGTTAATATTACATAAGGGTTCTTTTCTTAAAAAAATATTTTATTTTTGTTTGATTTGTAGATACAATTTTATATACTAAGTTTTTATAAAATATTGCATATTACATACATACAAGATAGTTATAATTAAATTCTTATAGCTAATATAGACAAGCTCATGTCATGAATCGTCTCTAAAACAAATTTAGTGGCAGCCTGTTTTAACTGCAGAAAGCTGTTATAGCAAAAATTTTAATTATAATGACTCTATTTATATTTTCATAACTTTTTTGTTTAGTTATAAAATAAATATCTATCATTGACACATTTCTTTCAATAATGCATAAAAATAGGGAAATTCCCTCAACTACTCGGCATTGACCGAATACTTAGCCTAAATTTGGCCGAGTATATACCGACTGTACTTGGTACAGCTCTAGGTGTATCTCTAAGTTTTGAAGTCCCCTGAGTTGAATTTTTCTCTTTTTTTATGATGATGTATGTATGTGAGTGAACACGATAGCGTCTAATGGCCGTATATTGACTTTAACTCTCAGTTCAACGCAAAAACTTGAAAACTGTCTAATGTCAGGGTCATTCCAACAAAATTTGGCATGTTGCTTCTGCCATCCAGCATGAATAATTGGTTATTTCCAGTTAAAGAATATGAAAATAACAATGCCATTTGATGGCAGAAGCATTACGTCAAATTTTGCTGAAAGATTGCACTCAGCGGGGGATTTATAGGTTATTTTAAATGGCATTTTTATTAACATATCCTTTAAGTTTACTAACAAAACAATTCAAGTTGGTGGTAAAGGGTCCCCAGATGTTTAAAATAGTCCCTGCCAAGATCCGAGGGGTTCCTATGCAAAAGCTATGCCAAAGAAATTTTAAGAAATGAATATAGTAACGATGCTAGGGAATGAAACAGAGTTATTGCAAGCCTTTATATGAAAGAATAGATTAAAATATGTCTTATCATACTAAATTAAATTCTGTTTTTTGCAGAATTTTATATCTATTACTTAAAAATCAAACATTGGCTTAGGATTTTTTTTTAAGAATGCCGATTTAATTAGGATGGCTCTTAGTTATGCTTGGTGAAAACCTGTTTGATAGTTTTTTTTTTTTTTTTAAATTAATTATAACAAAATTTTTCAGGATACTTTGTATTTCAGAAATAGAACACTGGTGCAGAACTCATACCACTACTAATGAAACAAAGTTTTCTACTTTTTAAATCAACAATTTTATATCTAGAGAAATTTCGTACAGAAATACCGGCATGAATTCTGCACCAGCATTCCATCTCTGGTATTGCTATTTCAAAATCTGCAAATTGGCAATCTTCTAATTTGAATCATGTTAGATTATAAATTAGGTGTTTATTCTACGTTGAAGTATAAAAATAATTACTTTGAAAATTGCAAAATTTAAACTGATTTTTACGATAAACAGCTTATTAAAATTTTGAAAGGCAGTGAAAGTGCATAAAATAAAATTAAGGATATTATAATTAAAATAATAATAATAATTGCCTAATAAATAGCTAAAATTTTACTATTTAATGCTATTTTAATGTTAATATGCATTTTAAATGCCTTTTTAATATTATTTCAATACTTAATACTGAAGTTATAAGTTGCTCTCATTGAACATTTAATGATATAAATGTGAATATTCAACTGAGAATAGAAAAGTTTTTCCTTTTATACATACTGTTTTTTATTTTATTTATTTTCCCATACTGTTTGTTTTCTGATCCGAATCACAAACAAACAAGGGCAATTCTATTTTTGTAGTAGAATTATCCTTGCTTGTTTGTGACTCGAACTGAAGAATAAACAGTATGCAATAATGATGTGAAATACATATTATCTTTTGTATTTGTTATAACATTAACGTTGTCTGAATTAAAAGAGTAGTTTAAAATAATTGAGTTTAAAGGTATTTAAATTTTTATTTTAAACAATCTTTATTCAAATATTTCTTATGCTATTAAATTACTACCTTAATTATGATGGCTTTCAAGATTTTTTCTAAGAGGTGAAAAACTCATAAAATCGATTTTAACGTTGCCTCTTACAATGGCATCTTCTGAAAAAAGCTATAAGTACTCTTAAAGAAATAAGTGTATTTACTTGATGCATTTACCTTAACCTAATTTTCTGAGTAACTTTTGTATCGCTTTCGTATTTTAGTTTCCCTGCAAGAATTAACTTACAAATCTCCTTTGTAAGTCAATGATATAACTGTTTTTGTAACAATTTAATTGAACACAATCGTAAACTTTAATAATTGCATTTTGAATCTAAAAGCAATTAAAATTATATGTTCAAGCTACAGATCCGAGGCTGTATAATAAGTCTTTATTATTATTTCCCTCTTTTTGAAAATTCACAAAACATTATGTCTTGTTCAGAAAAAAATATTATTTATATATGATTCACAATCAATCATGGAATGTAAATTGTATGATTAACCATATGTTAAATATAAGTAATTGGTTCTTGATTAAATTAAGATATATTAAAAATTTTATTGTACAGCAAAAAAGGCTCAAATCATATATATCCTATGTACATATATACCTAATCCTACAAAGTATGATAAAATAGTTATAGGGGAAAAAAATACTAAGTTATTTAAGTGGGATAAGTGATTGTTTAAAATAAATAGTCTTTAAATATGTAAAAACTATTTAAATGTGTTTGAATAATTAGTTAAATTTAAGTTATTATTTTGCATGAAATTGGAAGCTATTTTAAATTATAAATATGGAAAAAAAAAGTAAGTAAAATAAAATTAAAACATTAAGAAAATAATTAATATCGTTAACTTTTTTTTTTGAAAAGTATTTTATTAATATAACAATAGAACTACAATTTTATCGCAAAAACTTTTGAATGTGTATAGTGCATAAGTAGTAGTTTTGATATCTATATTGTATTTTCTATCTTGTTCAATCGTGCGCGGCCAATATTTCTAAAATTAAAAAAATGTAATTGCACAATTAATAAAAATTCATATTATTCTTAAAGATATTACTAAAATATTTCAGCAAAACACATCAGCATAATGATATCCAGCATTTGTTTACGTCTGTTGCTACGCGGTTGCCACGCTTTCAATCTTCTCCCCGAAGAAAATTTCCGGGGAGATTGGGGAGTTGCTGATCTCCTCGGTCAGAAGTCGTGAACAGCTTATTTTTCTGATCGAGGAGATCGGGGAGAAGTTGTGAACAGCTTGGGGAGTTAGCGAGGAGATCGATCAGATCGAGGAGATATCGTGAACACGGCCATACTCCACCTTCTTTCTGCTATCCATGCCGCGAATTTGGAAAATGCCGACTCCTCAGAACCTTGGCGAAAAGACATAATCGGGCTTTGGCGAGCGAGCGCGAGTCGCGATGACAAGCACAAGGGTTGCATCTGAATCAAGGACGTAAGAGTTCATATATCAGCAATAGAAATTTGTTTAATACTTTACAAAATATGTATATAAATTTTAGATGCTTTTATCTCCTGATTTGGATACTTTGAAGTATGATTTAAAACATTTATTTGGTAATTGAATAGATATTTTTGTTTTCTATACAAGCTTTTCCGGCTTTTAAAATGGAAACGTTCACAGGTAGGTAATTGGAAACATCTTACATGTACACTAAACATAAAATTGTCGTGTTTATATTATGCATAGACAAACGTGAAAAGAGATTGACGTATATTTATTTTATATTTTGCCGATGTATGTTATTATTTCACATCTGCATTTAAATGAATAATTAATTAATAGTGCTGGAATTCAAATGTTCTATTTTGTGTGTGTGTGTGAACAACTTGTTGCAAGGTATGTACGTAAACACAAGTTTCAATGGTTTTATAATTGTTAAAGTTGAATTTAATGTCTGTAAGTTGTATAAGTGCCTAGAATTAATATATATATATATATATATTTTAATTAAAAGTAATATTGTGTATATTATTGCTATAACTTATTGGAATGTTAGTATCTAATACTATCCTGATAGCTTATCTTACATCAAGTTATTTGTTTAGACATTTGACTTAAAATTGTGATATAATAGTGATCATTCTCCTTTTAATTAGTATATTAGTTGGATATTTATTTTGTTAAATATCACCCTTTGAAATGAAACCGATTGAACTGATGATTACATGTAAACATGTAATTATCAGTTCAATCATTTTCATAATGATAATTTCAATAAATTTATTTATTACACATTACATTTTGAATAGTATAGTAAGATATATTTACATAGAATAGATTGCATTATGTGGACTGCTGATTAAGTTGTACACATACTTTCTGAGTGATGTTAATTTGAATTTATAAAAACAAGAACTAATATTTGTGGAACAGCTTTACTATAAGGCACCCATTGCTTATTGCCGTTGCCGATGTTTTGATCACGTGGTATGATGGTGTTTTGATTCGGTTTGTGAGTCGGTACTGCGAATCGGTTCACAACGTCGTGAATCGAATCAAAATCTCATGAAACAATACTTTTCATTATTATGAAACATTTTTTTTATGTTTCACTATGTTTTCTGCTGTTTGCTCGCTTCGCGAGCATTAAAACCAAAAAAACATCACTGGACGCCCTTTTTTTTTTTAATGTTTCACTATGTTTTCTGCAGTTTGCTCGCTTCGCGAGCAATAAAACCAAACATAACATCACTGGACGCCCCTAATTCGTGGAGCATGAATCAGTAAAAGCATGAAAATTCATAGAGCCTCGGTCATGAAACAATCATTTTCCTCATTATGAAACATTTAAAACAAAATTTTATAAAATAAATGATTATTTTACTTACCCAGAAGAAAAAATTTCAAGAATAGTAAATTGTAGCAGGCTGAAGTCTTAACACGATGGAACAAAAAAAAGTAATTTTTGTGAACTGTATTGATAGCAGGCGCAGGCGCAGGCCGCATTTTTCATTTTTTTAATTGGATATTTCGGTAATATTTTTTCATTATTTTTTATTAATTTATTTTTTTTTTATTTCATTAAGATTATGGCTCTTAAAAACAAACATTAATGATAATGTACATGAAATTTAGAAATTTTACATGAGATAATTATAAAAAATATAGGGAATACAGGGATGAGAATGTTTAGCTTTTCAGCTGATTTCAGCTTTTTTGTACATTTAGTTTTTCAAAAAAAAATAAATAAATAAATAAACAAACACAAAACAATAGAAAGTACGCGGCAATAGATAAATAAATAAAATTATACTCTTATATTTAAATCCTCCCATTTAACATCCCAAATTATTTCTAAAAATTTAACAAACCGGTCAATTTTTTTGTTCAACACATGAATGAATAAACATATAGCATGCTAAATAAAATTGAAAATCACTTTGCCGATTGTAAGTCAGCAAAGTACTTTTAACGTGCCGCCACGCACTTTCTATTGTGTTTGTGTGACACCCAGTTGACGGGTCAACGAAACTTACACTATGGTTTACTGTTAAATGCGTGTAGCCCTCCCTCCCCAAACTATCGTAGGATCTCCAGCAATCACTATAAATTATGGTGCCTGGTTCTGTCCAATCTTTGATAACATTAACTAAAGTGTCCCGTGTTCTATTGTGAACTGCCACTAGGAACAATTTCCCGGACCCCCTTTCGACCCCCCCGAAAACCCACTGTCCATCTACAGAATAGCCCCTCCCATATTTACGTTTTCCAAATTTTGATTCATCTACTTCGACAATTTTACCCCCCCCCCCCCCCAATTTTATTAGAATTCAATTCGATATGGTTCAGTATTTGTTCATTGATAAATTGGCGCCAGTCCGCTAAAGTTTTACTGCTGAATGCATATTCGTCAATTAGTTTAGTTGTCCTAACCCCCTTAATAATTTCGTAGGTCAAAAAGAAAATTCCTTCCATTGTTAGTTTGCTTGAGCAAAACCAAGACCCAAACCTCATACTTTTTTGCGAACCGCATTTTTTTCTCGCCCCATCCCTACCCGCCATATTCCGACAAACCCACATTAACCCATCTGACACTTTTTTTTTTGCGCAATTTCATTTGACCATTGCATCTTGTGCAAGTTAAATTTGCCTTTATCAGCCCCGATTCCCGTAAAAAATCCAAAAAAATATCTGTGCTCACAAATTTTCATTACAAAAACTCCGGTAGGAAATCCAGATTTTTCTACAATTTCCCTATCCCCGGATAGATTTAAAGAAACTTTTCCGCGCAAAATAGTTTGGTATTTCGAAATAACATTACTAATGGGCACATTATTTTGAATTGGTACACTAAGAGCCATAATCAAAATATATAAAAATAAAATAATAAATAATAATGAAGAAATATTACCAAAATATCCAATATGAACGCAGGAGCGGCCGATGCGAAAAACTAAGTCCCGAAGATATAAGGCGCGAAAAACTAAGTTCGAAAGATATTCGATGCGCGTGCACGAAAACAGAGCTCTGGAGCGCGAAAAAAATGTTTCATGACATTTTGATTCGATTCACGAAGTTGTGAAACGATTCGCAGTACCGGCTCACAAACTGAATCAAAACACCATCATACCACGTGATCAAAACATCGGCAACGGCAATAAGCAATGGGTGCCTTATAGTAAATCTTAGCCATATTTGTTAATTGTGGATAATAATACAGTTTATGATATGACTTAGTGTTTTTAATAAATAACTAACTTGACACAATTTTACTATTATCCTTGAGATTTACAAACTTTTAGGAAAGTTTATCAAAGAACGCCTTACTCAGAATGGTAGAAAATAAAATTGCTTCAAAATACATTTTAAAAGAAAAATTTAAATGCAAAAAATGCATAAAGTACAATTAAAAAAAAATTCAGTTGAAAAGCTCAAAATTATAAACAATCACAGTTTAAAGAAAATCGAAGAGAAAGGAAGGAGCAGTGTTTCTTGGAAAGTCCTCTAGTTATGAAGTCTGCATCCTATGCCAGCTGGACCATATCTTCAGTGCACAAAATTGCTTTTGTGCCTGTAGACGTGGGCTTGCTAGCGATTTTATTAATATCAACATCAGATAGAAGAAAGAGGAGGATAAGATTATTGAAGACAGCCAGTTCTTTGTGACATGCTGTAAATAAATCTAAAAATAATAACATTTAAATTTGTCATTTGATTTTCTTGTATCCTTTTCAGTTGTTTGCCATTCAAACTTTTGTGTGTGTTTTTTAATTTTATGGTGTTTGTTTATAAAATTTTTTAGTTGTATTTCCTTTTTAAAAATTTTATTTATTGCAGACATAGCCTCAACTAACAAATTTGTAATAAGCAATTTCAGTGTGTATATCTATAGTTTAAAAAAATTACACATTATCCTTAAATATTAAAATATATATTTTATATAGATAATGTTTAAAAAAAGAGTGAAGAAGAAAAGACGGAGCAGTTTTCCCCAGAAAGTTCTCCATTTATGAAGTCTTTGCATCCTATGCCAGCTGGAACATATCTTCAGTGCACAAAATTATTTTTGTGCCTGTAGACGTGGGCTTGCTAGCGATTTTATTAATATCAACATCCGATAGAAGAAAGAGGAGGATAAGCTTATTGAAGACAGCCAGTTCTTTGTGACATGCTGTAAATAAATCTAAAAATAATAACATTTAAATTTGTCATTTGATTTTCTTGTATCCTTTTCAGTTGTTTGCCATTCAAACTTTTGTGTGTGTTTTTTAATTTTATGGTGTTTGTTTATAAAATTTTTTAGTTGTATTTCCTTTTTAAAAATTTTATTTATTGCAGACATAGCCTCAACTAACGAATTTGTAATAAGCAATTTCAGTGTATATATCTATAGTTTAAAAAAATTACACATTATCCTTAAATATTAAAATATATATTTTATATAGATAATGTTTAAAAAAAGAGTGAAGAAGAAAAGACGGAGCAGTTTTCCCCAGAAAGTTCTCCATTTATGAAGTCTTTGCATCCTATGCCAGCTGGAACATATCTTCAGTGCACAAAATTATTTTCGTGCCTGTAGATATGGGCTTGCTAGCTCATTTCATTAACACCGATGTCAGATGGAAGAAAAGGAAGGAAAAGTTTATTGAAGAAAGAATGTTTGTTCATCATGGCATGCAGTAAAGAAAACTTTTCTTAAAATAGATAAACATTTAATATTTTACTTTCTTGTATTGTTCAATTGTTTTCCATTTGAACTTTTGCATGCTTTTGAATTTTATGGTGCTTTTTAATTTGGTATTACTTAATTTTCATGGTATTATTCAACTCTCAATCAAATCGAACATAAGTTTGGTCAATTCAGCTTTAATCCAAAGAAAAAACACATTTTTCATTAATTGGGCAACTCACCGCTTTCACTTCCTGATCCAAAATTTTACATATTTCTCAGAAACTACTTAAATTTAATAAGATAAAATTTTTAAAATTGCTCCATGCAAAATAATTTTTAATTCTTCTGCTAAGACCTTTGTCATGAGAGACTTGTAGATTTAATCACTATGCTCCCAAAATTTTACAAATTTCTTGAAAATTTTTAAGTTATACTTCATTTTTAACAAATTGTTTTTTAAGACTTAGCCTCATCTAGTAAATTTGAAAATTGCAGTTTAAGTGTATAAATTTATAATTATTATTGGGTGAGTGCAAAAGTTCATGCGGAGTTTGTGAGTAAAAGTCATACAGTGATTAGGCAAACAAAGCTCTTTATTCAATCAATGATATATTCTCCATCGTTTTCTATAATCTGTTTCCAACGTTCTGGCAGCATACGGATGCCCCGATCATAAAAACTGCGCAGTTTAGATTCGAAGAACGAAGACACGACGTTTTTTAAGGCATCCAAAGAGTCAAGTTTTTTTCCATTTAAATGATTTTGCAATGACCGGAACAAGTGATAATCAGATGGTGCGATATCAGGAGAATACGGTGGATGAGTTAGGACATCCCATTCCAGGTTGTTCAGTTTGCGCAGTGTCTGTCTCGAAACGTGTGATCTGGCGTTGTCGTGATGAAAGACTACGCCCTTGCGATTTGACAAAATCGGACATTTCTGTTTGATTTCTCGATTCAGATTGGTTAACTGGCGACAGTAATTGTCCGAATCAATCCTTTGGCCAGCGGGGAGAAACTCAAAATAAATTATGCCCTTGCAATCCCACCAAACACAGAGCATCACTTTCATGGGGTGCAAACTGGCCTTTGCCATTGCGCCACCATGCTCAACTGCCTGTTTCCATGTGCATTTGCGCTGAACATTGTTGTACAGGACCCATTTCTCATTGCCCGTCACTAATCGATCCAAAAACGGCTCGTTTTTGAGCCGCCCAAGTAAAGAAACGGCAGCAGAAATTCGCTCGATTTTGTTCCTCTCGGTCAGCAAATGGGGCACCCATATATCGAACCTCAAATCGAATCCCATGTTTTTTAAACGCCGAAAAGCGGCTGATCGGTCAACGTTAAGTGCTGTAGCAACTTCCTCTGTTGAAATTCGTGGAGTATTCTGAACTAAAGTATGCACAACATCGTCATCAATGTCTGAAGGTTGACCTGAGCGTGGATTGTCTTCAAGGTTAAACTCTCCGTGGCGAAATTTTGCAAACCATTTTTCCACAGTTCATTTAGCTGGTGCTTGATCTTGATAAACCTCTTGAATGTTTTGTACAGCTGCTGCAACGTTTATTCTCTTCTGAAACTCCTAAAGCATAACATGCCGTAAATGTCCCTTATCGACACTCACTTTGAAAGTAATCTTTCTCGAAGCACTTTGTATCTACACAAATTATTTTGTTTGAAATGAAAGCTGCACACATCACCTTTCCAATGATCTGTCTTACGTAGATGGCAGTATTAATGACAACACTTTATACCGCTTCTAACGCCATCTATTGCACCTCCTCACGAACTTTTGCACTCACCCAATATTACTATGGAAAGAGAAAGAGAGAAAAAAAAGCATATCATATCATCCTAAAACGTTTAAAAAGTGAAATGTGTGATTAAACAGTTGCAGTTTAAGGAAGATTGAAAAGAAAAGGAAGGACAGTTTCCCTCGGTAAGTCCTCCAGTTGTGCAGTTTTTGCATCCTATGCTAACTGGAACATATCTTCATTGCACAAGATAGCTTTTGTACCTGCAGCTATGGGCCTGCTAGCATATTTCACAAATATCATGAAACGGAAGAAAACAGAAGAGAAGATAATAAGAAAGCACCACAAAACAGTAAATTCACAGTTTTAAAGTAATAAGTACAAAACTTTGAATAAACACCATAAAATGCAATAAACTTGTAATAATTGTTTTATGTCGAAAGAACACACGACCCTTTGGCAGGCGAACAAAGTAAGCACCAGTGCTGCATGAAAGTGGCAACGGACGCTGCTGCTTTGATTTCAGCACATATACTTCCTGACAGTGGCACCATCTACTTAAAGAGAGAGTAAGAGACAGAAGAAAATATCCACTAGTGATGGCATAGACCACGAGGAAGTAAGCTGATGAAGGAGCCCCCCCCCCCCTCATGAGAGCGGCTATTCAGATTTTTACGAACCTGTAATGTAAGGTTTTTTCTTATTATTTACAAATTTTTCAGCAAATCGCTAAAATTGATGCAAAGACCAACATATGTGTTGGCTACAAACTTGGCAGCCTGGTGAAATTAGCGATCAAATTTGGCAGCAAATATTGTTTCAGGATAGCCAAAATTAGTAAACCTTACTTCTCAATTTTAACAGAGTTATTTGTTTTGGTAAAATGCATCGTTTCTTACCACTAATTTTTGCCAAAGAGAACAAAAGTATTCCATCTATACTCGAATGATTTTCATTGAACACTAAGCTATGTTTAATAGTTAAAAACTTCTTCACATACCATAAAATTAATGAAAGTACTACCAGTTTCGAAGGGATGTGGCTTTTCTTCTTCAGGTGCAAAACACTTGCTATTACCTTGGAGAAAAAAGCAAGACTTGTGTTTTTTGTACTTGAAGAAGAAAGGTCACGTCCTTTCGAAACTGGTAGTGCTTTCATTAATTTTATGGTGTGGGAGAAAGTGTTTTAAATTTAAATAGCCATTGTACACCAGTTATTTATTTTTTACTGTCTAAGCTAAATATTTGCCAATGGTATTTTCTGTAATAAGACATGAAGTATTATTTATAAAAAATTTACTATAGGTGGTATATATAATCCTATCATAAAGACTATTGTGGTTGGAGTAGCAGTTTTTTTTTTTTTTTTTTTTTTTTTTTTTAAGAGGTTGATTTCTTTAGAAATCGACCTATTGCAATCTCTTCGTTTATCTATATTATATATCTATTTATCTGTCTATAATGAAAATTTTGTTATCATGATAACCCCCGAAATAATACTCCAAATTGAACCAAATTTGGACAGTGAACTTATCTTATAAATATCTTGGACAAGTTTGTTAACCAAGTTGTTTCGTTTTTTTTTTGTTTTCAAGTGGTGGCCACTTGAAAATTTCAAATTCACATAAAAAGTACCGATGAACCGATGTGCTTAAAACCCTATATGTACATAGCCCAAATCAGTATTTCTACCAAGTCCATTAATAATTTACAGCCGCCATTGTTTTACAATGGCGGCTACTTCATAAAAAGAGAAATCAACCTACCCTTCCTAATGAACTAGGACTTTTTTTTTTTTTTGGCTTATTTTCAGGAATGTTTGTGGACATGTATATTCCAATGGTCCCCATGTGAGATTTTTTTTTTTTTTTTTTTATGCTAGCTAAGTGAGCATACATGTATGGTACCATGACCACTGCTCAGTGGCGGATCCAGAACTTAACTTTGGGGGGGGGGGGGGGCTAAGGGTTTTCAAGATGTTATTCCAGATCAATAAAAATTTTACAATTGTAACATTCAATTGTGAATGTCAGTGCTTTTTTTTTGGGGGGGGGAGGGTTCAGCCCCCTAGATCTGCTACTGCTACACAGATTTTCATGCAAAATGAATAAGCTATATCCAGTATTCTTTTTTTTTCTTTTGGATTTAATGGTTGCAGAGTGAGCACACATGTATGGTAGTGATCGCTGCTGTACAGATTTCTATGCATAGTGAAGTAATTCAATTTTAAATATTTGTTTTATTAATCTTAAAAATAGGCTTCCATATTAAGGAATGTACGTGTATTAAAAAATATATATGCACAACTGTATTAAAATATAGCTATAATTTATTAAAATGTATGTACGTGTAACATGGTTAAGGCAATTAATTCTTCATTTAATAATGATTTTCTTTTTCATGTTTAAATTATTAAAATAAACATGGCTGCAATCTTGACAGGTAAGTTATGGTAGAGTATCTTGATAGAAAGAATGATAACATACAAAGAACTAACTATGAATGGTCAAAGTTTCTATTTTACCAAATCTATAACAAAAAAAAAAAAAAAAATAATAATAATAATAAATGGTCAATTATACTTTGAAAATTAAGTGAATGACAGTATATTTTACTTTTTAAATTCCTGTTTTTGAATAGTAAAATGCATTATTTATTAATAACTACAAATCTTTGAATAAACACAATAAAAACAAACACTTGCAACAATTGTTTCAGGTCAAAAAGAAAACACGACCCTTTTTCAGGCGAACAAAGTAGACACGAGTGCTGCAAAAAAACAGCAACAACACGCTGTTGCAGGTTGCCCTGTGTTGCTGCTTTGTTTACAGCACTCTACTTTGTTCACCTGACGAAGGGCTAGGTTTTCTTTTGACCCGAAACAACTGTTGTGAGTTCTTGCTTTTATGGTGTTTATTCAAAGTTTTGTATTTATTACTTTTAAGTGCCATTTCTTTTATGCTTTTTTATAATGTATTATTTATTGTTAGACTAAGTTATTTTGGTGAATACATCTCAATTGATACTTATATCAACGCTTTTATTAGAGTAAAAATATGAAATACACGTCGAAAATTAAGTGGATATCCTTAATTACTGTAAATTTTACTTTTTAACTTCATGTTTTTAGATAGCAAAATTTAACATTTATTGTTAAAAGAAGTTATTTTGATGAATGCATTTAAATTACCACTGATATCAATGTTTTTCTTACAGTGAATTATGATTAAAATTTCGATGAATAACATATATATATTTTTATTTTGTAACATTTTCATTAAAAATACTCATTATGTGCGATTTAGAAAACTATTAGTGTTTATAAAAGTTTATACTTATTATCTTCAAATATTCTTTTAATTTAAAAATATGTTTGTCTAAAGCAGACAACAGTGTTAATCCGATCTTGTGAAATTTGGCAATAAAATACTTTGGATTTTTATTGCTTGCTTTGGATTTGTGTAGTATTAAAAGCATTAAACTGGAATGGTAATCTATTATGACAATTCACATAATGTTTATACAGATAAAATATTGCTATTAATATCTCCATTTTCATGTGATCATCAGGGGGAAAATACTATACACACAAAATTAAGAGCAACTAGTGAGTAACACCAACTTATAGTTCTAGAGCTCAATTTTTGTATTGGCAACACTCTACATGCTGAGAAAATGACTGTGGCATTATTTAAGCACTTGTATATTAATTATATCAAAGTATCCTAAATTATATGACTTGTTGGCGCAATCTGCTGCATCAAGAAGACTAAAAATTTCTCAATAATAAAAATTTAAGTTTCAAATATCTTTTTTTTTGTCAAGTTGTAACGATATAAAACTCAACAAAAAAGGTCTTTGAATGCAGAATTGTTTGCATGAAATTTTATAAATGAAAGGTTTTATATAAAGGTTATATAAATACTTTTAAATGTTTGGATACAGTTCATTTTCACTGAAGCAAGATTACTACTGAAATAAATTCAGTTAAAAATCATTTACATAAAAAAAATTAGAAATTTCATTTTAAGGAAGAGATTATACATATAATTAATCATATTATAAATGTAATCAATCTATACCTATGCAAACAATTGAATTTGCTCGATTTTTAGAAAGTGAGCATTCTTTATTTATTAATCTAAATAAGTAAATAAAAGAAAATCAATGTGTTGCTATTCTAAAAATTAATATAGCTTAATTTCAAAGTTAGGCAAAAAAAAAAAAAAAATCTCCATTAATCAAAATTAACATTATCTGACAAATAAATTTTACTTAATTACTTATGTTTATAATTACTCACAAAATACTTAAGTTCATCATTACTTAACAAATTATTGCGATTTTTTTTCCTCTTACAGAAAAAGAGACAGAAAAAAAGAATACTTCAGAATAAATATGTAACAGTATAAATTAATTTATTTGGATAAAATTAATTTATATTGTATAAAGAAAAATATTGAATGGTAAAATTAATAAATCAGTGGAGAAATTTATTGTGATACATTTACTTATTGGTAAAAAAAGTTATGCGTAATAGATTTGTATTTTTATTTAGCACATTTTAAAAATTATAAAAAAAAAAAAAAAGTTTTCTTGTAAAATAATCGCATTTCATTCAATAAAATGTGAAGAAAGTTACTTTTTATTTAAGCAAAATGTTTTAGTTAATGTTTACAATTACATACTACAAATACGAATTACGAACGATATGAATCGATGATTGATTCATTTCTGACTGGTTTGATTCAATCAATGATTAGTTTCCACATTTCAGATTTATCATCTCAGAATAACGTTTCGCGCCAACCTTCTGTCGCCAAGGTTCTGAGGAGTCGGCATTTTCCAAATTCGCATCCATGCCTGCAATCAGCGTGGACACCACGTCATATTTGCTTGGTGTCCCGGGCACAAGGGCATCTACCCCAACGAAAGGGCGGACAGCTTAGCCAAGAATGGTCCTTACACCTGCCACTCCATCCCTGGGATCTCTCCTGAAGATCTCCGCTTTGACTTAAAGAAATCTTGGACCAATGAATGTGAATACAGTTGATTGCAGAGTGATTATGCCTCTTCTTTTGAGTATCTTTCTCCGGACAGACCCTTTTCCAGGTGGGCCCCCTCCCGCAGGGCGGATGTACTTCTGGCCCGTTGGCGATCTAAAACCATCATAACCCACCAGCGACTTTTTTGTATGAACCTCTCCTTCTCTCCTCTTTGTCGCCACTGCTGGGATCAAGATACTCCTGATCATATCCTGCTGTACTGTCCGTTCTATCGGAATGTTCGGCGCCGACTTCTCTCCGCTCTTAATCTCCCGGATGGTTCCTCTTACGGTGATATTATTTCCACTGCTCTCAGCTCTCGTAATGGGACCACGAGTCTCCTCTCCTTCTCTAAGAGTGTTTTCCCGGATCTCTAATGGATCAATCTAATGGATATTTCGAGATGACGCTGCCCTAGTGGCAAAGCATATATCTCATGTTCCCTCCTACCTACCTACCTACCCACCATTGACTACTATGGCTGTTTTTGCTCATAGAGATATTTAAATCGTTTATATTTCGTTCTACTTTTGCAGATGCTTCTGAATGTGTTTGAAATAAAAAATACATTTAAAAATTAAGCTCGACGAAGCCCATATAAAAGGATATAATATCATACAGATTCATATTTCTTAGGAAAAAGCGATCGGCCGTTAGGCCAATCAGTGTTCCATCGAAGGCAATTTGTTGGGGGAAAATGGGATGATTAATGTAATCAAATTTTCATAAGATTTATCCACGACATGATTTATTTAATAATGTATCCATGATACTTATGGATTCTATTACTTTATAACTAAAACATGAATATTATTCGAATGCAGTAGTTGCTGTATAGCATTGCATTTTGCACCTGTCATGTTACGAGATTTTGTCATACTCAATAATACCTTTCTGTTGTCGAATTATTCTTTTATTAATAAGTTTTCCATTTTTATTATGTATTTAATTTATGAATTTTGTCAATTATTTACCTCAAAATGTTAAAATTTAACAGGAATTTTTTATAATTCTAGAATTAAATCTTTTTTTTTATTATTATTATTATTTAGGACTGAATTAGTTAGTCAATTGAATGTTTTGAAATTTATACCTTTTTAAATATGGTGACTGGTTAAATTATTAATATAACGATTAGCTTATTTTTTTATATATAATTTTACATTCGAGTAATTTCTTCATCAGAAGTTTTAGTTAATTTGTCATGAAATTTGTATTTGAAAGAATTTTTTTAATGTCTTAATTATTCATAGAAAATTGAGCTGAAAAATATTTTTATTTTTAATTGTAGTTTTTCCAGTCGAAAGTTAAACCTTATGCATCCTAAATTAAAAATATTTTCTAGCCTTTTTTACAAGAATCTATCAAAATATATGAAAGTCCATAAGAAATATTCTTTTAAAACATATTTTTACTTTCTGCAATATTCATAAAAGAAAGTATTGGATTCGTAAAATCTTTCAACTTCTAGTCTTCAATGGATTGCACATTTAACCCCTTGAACTTAAATGATGAGTCCAGCTCGTCATGAATTTCGTAACACTAATTATGTCCTTATATGTATATATAACAGTAAACATTCATATAAATGTGTAAAACAAATATTATTTTTAATAATAACAAATTATTTGAGCAACAAAACCGTAAGTTTCTATATGAATCCCACCTATTAAAACTAAGAAAATTAAATTGTCTGCATGAGCAGTGCTGACTGAAAATAAATTGCAGTTCAAGGGGTTAAAGATGTTCTAAGCATGATTTAACCATTCAGAAACTGACTGTGTGTGTGTGTGTGTTAGATGTGTACCTGTGAGGAGAAAAAAAAAATAAATCCCCCTCCCATACATACACTCCTCTACCTCAATTTACTATCAATTTCCCCTCTAATTTGTTGTTTCAAAACATTAATTTAGACTATTAAATATTAAGCATTAGCACTGTCGGAAGAAAAAAATAAATTTTCTTATATTTTTAACTAAAAAAGAAAGCAGTCATTAGTTTTTTTTTTTTTTTTTTTTTTTTTTTTTAAGGCTGTTAGTGAAATGTGTATTAATGGTTTTTAAAAGATTCGAGGTCAGTGTGTCATCAACTTTTTAGACTGTCTTTCAGAAAAATTTAGCATGCTGTGTTTAGTAAAAAAAGCTGAGTGAAATCCCTCATGTGATATGGCCATAAGGGAGAAGATGCTGGGTTCGATCCTAAGTCACATTCATCTTAGCTGTTTGGAGTTTTACAGGGTTTTCCCTGAAACTTGCATAAACATGGCCTAGAACCCTTGCATAGTCAATGAGTCCCAACCTACACAACACGATCCAGTTTTGCCCTTTACCATTATTGGATATTATACTGGTTGTTCATGTCAATTTAAACTTCACAATTTTCTGAATTACTCGCATTTGAACACAAGATTTCATTAAAGAAAATCTTTAAAAGATCTACCCCCCCCCCACATACACACATATCACATATAATGGAGGGTGTTGTGTTGTTTAACATAAATTGACTATGAGAGGACCCTAAGCCTGGGTGGTGGTCTTTCCGTGGGTCTTTTTATAAAGAGTCCTAGCTCACATTCATGTAAGTTTCAGAAAAATCTCTGAACTGCCAGGCTGACAAGCTAGTCCTGAGTTCGAACCCCACATTTAATAGATTCAAAATTATTAACTACAAAAGATCAAATTATGAATCACTCTGAAGTTATAATTGATCATGAACGAAAAACAAAAACAATCTGAAAGCTGTATTCCTCTCTATAAGATTAATTTTTGGCTCTCTGTAAAATGTAAGTTAGAGTAAAAATCATTGAAAAATTCACAACTTGCAACAACATAAGCATGATTGTTTATTTATTCATTTTTTTTTTTTAATCTTATAAAGAGCTTCTTAATAATAAGCTAATCTTTTAAAAGCTTATTTTCTTTATTAATAAGCCTAATAAACAAGTGCCCGAAAAGTAACACTGTAAACTGTTATCATTGCTAAAACACTTTATTGAAATAAAGAAATAAAAATTTATTCTTTATTTAGAAGATTGAATAAAAAATGGGAAAGAAAAAAAAAATCACAAATTTCGCCAATAGAGTCTCATACTAAAGTTGTGCCCTATTTTCAGCAAATGAAAGTCATGGTTAAGTACCGTCATATACAGCTGTTAAGAAAATATAAATGACATTCAACTATTTGAGGTTCATTATATTGATTAGAAACACGGTTACTTTAAAACAAGGAATATAAAAAGAAAATTTTTTAAGTCAATTCCTACATACAAACACTATCGAAAAAGTTTTTTTTTTTAAACAATTTTGAATTAGGAAATAAAAAGTGCGTGTGAAAAATGAAATAAAAATAATTATAAGATTAAAAAAAAAAAACTTTTTATATACCATGTTTTAAATTTTCTGATGAATCACAGAGCTCTTATCAATGTGCATAAAATTTTTAAAGTGATAATGACGTCAATTTTTGTGATATGCATAATTTAACTTTTTATAATTTTTTAATGTTCACGTTTAATTAAATGTATTTATTTTTATGTCGAAAAAAAAATTAACTCGTATTTTTTTTTTTTTTTGGCAACAATTAAATTATAGCTGATATTTTAATGGTTATTGAAACGCTATTAGGATGTTATTATTTTCATATTTTAATTAATTGTAAGAAAACTAATCAAAAATTCGAAAATCGGACTTCGAAGTATTGTGTTGTCACCGTGTTTTGAGCAATCCTGGAAGTTTCAAATTTCTAGCTAGTCGGGAAGTTAGTTAAAAATCGATTGCAAGATTTGTACAAGATATAGGGAAAGTGTGAACTAATAATAGGAATTGAATGGACTAAAAATGCATTAACATTAAGGAATAGCTTTAGTATAGGACCACTTACGAAATTTGAAAACTGACTCCTAAGTTACTCGGGCAATTTTTGCAAAGTTTTTTTTTTAATATTCAATTGCAATAGCCATTTTAATTCATCACCAAACTGGCAAAAGATAATAAAAGTCGCCAAGGGGATTCTTTAATAAAATTGTGCCTACTTTAGTTTGTGGATGTAAAATCAAGGGGAAAACCTATAAGACAATTCGATTAATTTAAATGAATATTTTAAAAATAAATAAGTTAAATAAAATTTTAAAGCTATTATGACATTAGTTTTATCAGATATTTTTGTTTAAACAGGTATAAATTTAAATTTAATGTTCATGTGTAAGGAAGTTTTTTTTTTTTTTTCTTTTTTAATTTTGAAGTGAAAATGGGGTTTTTATTTAATATTTTGCAAACTAATTATCCTATTGATTTAAAAGTTACAGCGCTAGATAGATTTTTGTCTGGTTAATAAATGTACCAATTTTTGTAGAGATCAGTGAACTATTTACTTTGTATAACGAAACAGAATCTAATATAACACATCCTGCAATTTATCAAAATAAAATCACCGTCCAGAATTTTTTTTTGGAGTGGTTTTACCTAACACCGTTCTAGAAGCTTTTTGCTTAATAGTTTGATTTATTAATAAAGATCTGTCTTCCAGAAGGCTTAAAAATGAAATTCTTATACCTACTCAGTATTCACCAACATCGAGCACATACCGAGTTCTTGGTGCAGCACTTGTAAAGTATAAAATTTTAAAGGATTGTCTTTTGAAGTGTGTTAATTTTTTCGTACATGAAAAACTTTGTAATGAAACACAAATTATGAAATAAAAAATACTCCAACTGTTTTAGATAAAAATAATAGTACAACATTTCATCAGGCAAAAAAGGAGACATAAGTGGCATTTTCATGCACTCTTGCATAACTTTTTTTTGCCTGATGAAGGTTTAAGGCTATTATGTTTACCTAACAAGGTGTCGTCTTCAAAAAATATTGAAAAAAATATGTGATTCTACTTTTTATAAAACACCAGGAAGTGAAAAAACTATCGGCTGAAATGAATTACAGCGACCACAAAAAATTATCAAAATTAAGCCTATTTGGCGATTTAGTGCTGTTAGGCGTTCAGTTTGCTAGCACCGAGATTGCCATGTACGAACAGAACCGTGTTTTGTTTCTTCACTGAGTACTCAAAATCAATCGCCAAATATGCTTAATTTTTATAATTTTTTGTGAATTCATTTCAGCCGATGTTTTCCCTTTCTGGTGTTTTAGGAAAAGTAGAATCACATATGTTTTTTTTCAATATTTTTTGAAGACGACACCTTTTAAATGTTTCCTTGTAAGATGATTTTTTTTTTTTTTTTTTTTTTTTTTTTAATTTATCGTATCTGCTCACAAAGTTTATTTATTAAATTTGAACAACAGATTTTTAGTACATTGAACTGTTAGAATATGTAATAAGATTTGATATTAAACAGAAATATAACATTGAAAATGCCAACGTATTTAGTGCAGTATGCTATATGGTACGAAAACTGCAGTTTGCTCTTAATATTTTTTACATTGGCATTTTTAATGTTGTGTAAATATTTATACATTGAACTGTTATTTAATTTTATAATTAAAATTAACATAAATTGAGAAACTGACACAAAGTCCTTTTTTTTCACTACTGTTTGGATACAGTTTATTACCATCTAATTACAAGTACAGTTATATTCAAATAGTAGTAGAGAAAACAAAAAGTTCCCTTTTACTTTGGTGTGTCTCTGTAATATACAATTGAGCTTTGCGAGTCATAACAAAACTATCTTTTGATCAGGGATGTGATTATCAAAAAGACGAAGATTAAACTGTATTACTATATGCCAAGACATTTAAATTAAATACATAGCAAAATTTATTGTATTAGAGTAAGAAATATATTTTATAATCTTCAATTTGTAAAAAAGAAATGATTTTATGATTTAGCATTCAATTAAGTTTTATTTGATTAGCTGATTGAAAAAAATCACACACAAAAGACAAAAAGTTAATAAAATAACATTTTTACGACAATTAATATTTAATAGAAGTAGGTAATTTAAAGCAACAACATAAAATCAAGTAAAAATTAATTTCAGTTAAAAAAAAAAAAAAAAAAAAAAAATCTATTTAAACTTAAGTGAAAAAGAAAATATAAAATTACCTGTATATAGCGTTTCTTAGATGTGATCGATGTCCACTCATTTATTGCTAGGGAGAAGTGCCTCAATCGTACAGCTTTTTAATACACACCGCACAATTTAGACACTCACCAGGCTTTTGACTTTAGTTACGTGACCTCTGTAGAAGAGGTGCCTTAGAGGGTGGTTATTCAGAGTTCTGTAGGAGAGCTGCCTCAGTGTGGACTTTCAGAGTTCATGGTTGAATTGAGGAGAGAGAAACTTCATCTTTTCTTTCGCTCTTTTGAAAGTGAGGAGAGAGAAACCAATGAATGTTAAAGAATTAAGTACTTGAAATATGAGTAAAAATAAATAAAAAAGCAGGAGGAAATTAAAAAATATATACATATATATAGAAAAGTGACTTATTTGAAAATATAGACTACTATAGAGCCATAAAGCTAGCCACTCTAAGGATTGCTTCACCTTTATAAGTAATATTTTGGATTGAACTACAAAAAAAATATTAAATAGCTTAATCTTATCCTCCCCCTCCACACACATACCAAAAAAATAAGATAAACATATATTAAAGATATTTATTATACAGTATTTTCTTTCAACTTTCAGTTATACAACAAAATATATCACGTATAATAATTAAATATCAAAAATAAAGTGTTTTTAAATAATCATAAGACACTTTAAATGACTATTTTAGCAATGGGAAATTCTTCCGTAGTTTTATTTATGATAAAAGTAAAGAAAAATTATAGTTTCTCTAAATTATAATAATGATTTATTATTTTATACAAAAGATATGTGTTATTTCATTTACAAGAACTATTTTGAAAAATTAATTATTTTAGCAATAGAAAATCACAGTAATGTTTAGTTTATCTATGGTAAATGATAGTTAAAAATAAATAAATAAAATAAATCTAACTGCACTAAAATAACTTATTTGTTTATTTTTTTTTTTTTTTAAGTAATTTAGTATAACCACATGAAAGATAATTTATAAATATTTTTACAAGATTTATTTTAAATGAATCTATATAAATATTTTAACAAAGAAAACTTTAGTTAATGTTTTAGTTTGTCCATGGCAGAGTGGAAATAAAAAGATAAAAATTACAATTGAACCAAATAGTGATTATTTTTACTGAAATATTTATGCAACATATTTTCTCACATGAAACACAATATCAAAATGCTTTTTATAAGTTTTACAAATGCAAATTAATCAGTACTTATTTTAGTGAAAGAAAATTAAATTGATTAATTTTACTTTTCTATGGTAACATACACTGATGGTGCTAATATATTTACTTAAATTTTAATGTAACTTTTAACTCTCTTCTGCATTAGTTTATAAGCAATCAATTTTTAAAAAGTGTCACAAATTTCAGCAGTGTCATCGATTTTATATTTCATTATTTATTCTGTTTATTACTTTCATTTGATATTTTTATTTCCATTTCACTGTTTTCATATAACGCTCATTAAGAGTTATCTGCTAAATTTGGATATTTCCCCCTTTTTCATTTTTAATAAAAACACGAATATGTTTTTCTTTAATTATAACTTAAATAAGGTTCAAAATTTCGAGTACATGGAGCAACAATAAATTAACATATAAGCATGGTTAATATGTTTTTTTTTTAAACCCAGAACAGTATAAAAATTATGCAGAGAGAGAGAAACCAAACCAAGTGTTTGTCAAACTTATGTATGTACACTAATAAAAATAAAAATTAATAATTATGTAAACTGTAAGAACTACTGAAATTTTTAACGCTGCTCTGTTTCTAAATACTATATTACTCAACTTTTATTTTAAATAACGAGATCAACTTAAATAAAACTTCGTATGAAATAGACACAACACAACAAATGATTATTAAGCCTTGCGTGATATAGTAAACGAGTCACACAAGAAATTAAAAATAGATGCAAAAATGTAGTACGTAAGCGAAAAATTCTTACCAATCTAAAGATGTTATCCACACTTTTAAGGTAAACAGTGTAATTTCTCTCTCTAATGGCGTTAATCCATCTATTTTTTATCGTTGCATGCTTTGAAATTATTTCAACGTTTGTGTCTAGCATAGTAAGTACAGCCGATTGTGTATCAGTTTGTCACCATATTTACTATAAAAAATTAATTGAGAGGAAAAAATAACGAAGAAATATTATAAATTTTTTTTAAATAAGGCGAATGATTTAAAAAACCCCACAAATATAGCGAAAATAATAGCATATGATAAAACTAGGATCGTCAATTGAAAACAATGGTGGGCACGGGAAAGTCGAGCTCTTTTGCCATCCACCAGGGTGCCCTTTAATTACTGACGTCACGAGGAAATGCTCTATAAATTAGAGTGCTGATTCAATGGATGAAAACTTTCCATGGTTCAAGATGAATCACGTGACATGCTCGAATAGGTTGCTGTGTTTGGCCCTTTATCGCTATTTTGGCATTTAAAATATCAGTTCGACAAATTATCATTATTATTAGGTATCATGACAGTCCTATGACCGAAATAAATTGTTTTTAAAATAATTTTACACATATTTCACATTTTAATAAATAAAAAAATACCCTTTATTTCATCGTTTCCCAACAAAGTTTAAAAGTGTTTATAAAATAAGATTTAAACTTTTAAAGAGCTAAATTTAACAACAAATAATAATTTTTCAACTATTTATAAGCATTTTGTCGGTTAATGTTCAACTACACGAAATAAAAGAGAAGTAAAATCAAAATCAAAATGATTTAGACATTTACACTGTTAAAAAAATGCAGAAAAAATACAGAAATTCTCTGTAATTTCGGAAAACAAGTCGTAAATTACGGAAAAATTACGTAGACAAAACGTATTTTATGACTTTTTTTCTGAAATTACAGAGAATTTCTGTATTTTTTTAACAGTGTAGAGCAAAAGAATATTAAACTACGTAAGTAAACAAAAACATTGAACAATCTCCAAACCGTTGCCATAGAAATTTACTGAAAATAAACTGTTACCAAGGGAACCGCCGAATACGCAGGTGCAAGGAGAGCATGTCACATGACTCATCTTGGACCTTCTCAAGGGTTACCATTTATCACTCTACTTTATATATCTCGTGGTTCCAACCACGGATTAGGATACAGGATGGTAAACTAGATAGGGCGGTCAGCGGGGGGAACGGAGCTTTATTTTCCGCATTAATTCAGCCGAACAGAGTGAGCGATCCGATCGCCGCCTGGTGTAGTATCTTTAAAACTCATCGGAAGAAAAGGAAAGCCCGCCCCTTCGGCTTCAGTCATCCAACGAAGGAACAGCCAGGGGGGTGCCATTTCATAGATGCGCGAATTTTTAGCTATTTGAGATTCCTCGCGCACTACGTCATATGGCGTGGGGTTGAAATCTTGTTTACATCTGAAATAACTGTGTTTAAATTGCGTTTTTGTGATTTGATTTTTTTCTTTTCTTTTAATCGAATTTGTTTAAATGTACCGTATGATAACTCTTAATTTACGTCTTTTGTTGATTCTTTGACATGCTCCGTATTCGAGAACAAAAATTTTTTAAAGAATAGATTATTGAAAGTGATAGAACATTCATGAAAAACTGTGATGTATAATAGCAGTAGATAGATTGCTCATAAAATCAAATCATGTAAGTAATATATCATCGTGTATATTATATCATACATTTTCAAGTTCAGAATTAATAAATCAAAGGGATATTAAATTAGCAATAATCATGTAATAAGTATGTTTGTTAAATGTTTATGCTACTTCCCTTCGATTTTCAAGTATACTCTTTTGAAAGCAGACAGTAGCCAATGCCTGTTGTCTGCTGTCAAAAGTGCCTTATTTTTTTTTTTTTTTTTTAATTCAAATAGGGACATAATTAAGATTTCGTTAAAATTTATTATCTTTATGAAACAAATTGTTGTATCTCATAATAAACAAAATGTTTAAGTTATGTAGTGGATAAAAATGAGTACACACAAAAATATTTCTGCACTTCAAAATTAAATTTGCAGTTAATACACTTAAAATAAAATAAACTTGTGAGTAAAAAATAAAAATAAATCTTAGGTACTTTTTTTTAATTTTATTTTTATTTTTTTTTTTTTTCTTTAATCCTCTGTAGAAAGTATCTGGATAATTGAAAATTTTATGAAATTGTTTTTATGTAGTAACACATTTCAATGTAACTTTTGTAATAACATGTTAAAAGTGTCAGTGGTAGCACATGTTTTCAAATGAAAATAGTTTTAAAAATACCAACAAGCCAACATGAAACAAAATGTTTTGAAACTATTTCTGTCATACCATATTTAAACAATGAATATAATTTTTCTTTTGTAAAAAATTCTTGATCATTGCTTAAACATTTTGGAGTATTATATATATATATTTAAAAAAAAAAAAAAAAAAAAAAACAGAACTGAGGTTTAAAAGTATTAAGTACAAAACTTTGAACTCGGACATCTTTTGTGACTCTTTGTTTTTAAACTGTGCTGTCATAATGTTAGAACCACCACACATATAATTTTTTTCTGGATTGTTTTTAACAACTGCACTTCCCTCTTTTTTGACTAAAAGAAAGAAAAAAAAGTAATTATCAATCCATTCTCATATGAAGCTTTTATGTACATCCATATTGCTTACCGCTATAGTACTGCAAGACAAGTTAGCTGTGTAAAATGATCTTTTTTTTTATCAGGTACTGAAGGCATATTGCTGATTACATATATGCATATGATACATACATGCATATTATTGATTGCTGCAGTAGAAAATTTCATGTAAAGTGAAGTATAATCATCTCTCAAAAATGCACAATTCTCTGAAATCTGCATATCATTTGTAATGTAAACAAACACTGTCATAACTGATTTGTTGATTAGTGAATCGCAAAAATTCAGCTGTATTAGGAGATAAATCAATTATTAATTTGTGCTTGTGAATCACCAATCACTCAGCATATTGAAGTATTTAAAAGGTAAACAAACATATCATAATATTACAGATAACTTAATATATTATGTATTTCTTTTAAAATTGAAAATTATAAGTGTTTAATTTTGAACAAAATATTTTAAAGTATGTATTTTTATTTCATTTTTACTCATAAAATTAAAATGCATAATTTTACTGAAATATCTGAAATGTAAACAAACAAATCACGCTAGTACAGCAAAATTTATGTATTTTAGATTTTTTTAAACAAATACGTGTGCTTTCTTTTGAGCAAAACATTTAAATAAATGCATTTTTATTTCATTTTAATATAATTGAAATTCATGGTCTTACTGAAGTAATTCATGACAATATTGAAGTAAGGTAAACAAACATATCATAATATTACAGATAACTTCATATATTGTGTATTTCTCTTTAAATTGAAAAATATAAGTGTTTTATTTTGAACAAATATTTAAAAAAATGTGCTTATGTTTCATTTTTACTCATAAAATTAAAATTCATATTTTACTGAAATATCTGAAATGTAAACAAACAAATACAGCAAAATTACTAGTACAGCAAAATTTATATATTTTAGATTTTTTTAAACAAATACGTGCTCTTTCTTTTGAGCAAAACATTTAAATAACTGCATTTTTCTTTCATTTCATTTTAATATAATTGAAATTCATCGTCTTATTGAAGTAATTCATGACAATGTTGAAGTATTTAAAAGGTAAACAAACATATCATAATATTACAGATAACCTCATATATTGTGTATTTCTTTTTAAATTGAAAAATATAAGTGTTTTATTTTGAACAAATATTTAAAAAAATGTGCTTATGTTTCATTTTTACTCATAAAATTAAAATTCATAATTTTACTGAAATATCTGAAATATAAACAAACATATCTCGATCGTACAGTAAAATGTATATATTTTACATTCTTTTAAAAAAATATGTGTGCTTTCTTTTGAGTAAAACAATTAAATAACTGCATTTTTATTTAATTTAATTTTAATATAATTGAAATTCATCGTTTTATTGAAGTATTATAAATGTAAACAAATGCATAGCAATGTTGCCGAAAACGCGAAAGCTTTATAATTTTTTATGAACTTATATGTATTTAAAATAAATATTTTAACGAATTTACTTTTATTCATGTAATACCGTTCTTGATTTTCGTTTTTGGGTAATATTTATATCAGATTATAGGATATATTTTTTAGTAAGTAATAGCTAGCTCTGGGCGAACAGCCGTATATCTTGTATCGTAGTTTGTTTCTATCTTTCGCCACGTGACGTTTCACTTCTGCTTGCTTCTGATTGGCTACTCTTCAAATGGCCCAACCTTATGATAGAAGAACCTTGGGAACAGCCAGAAATGTAAAAACGTGCTGATTGGTGTATTTTCGAGATTTGGTCACCCTCTATCTGTAAGATGAAAATTACTACCTTTCCGTAACATTAGTAATACATCTTTCTCTTTAAATCCGTGGTTCCAACCTACAGTCGGCTGCAAAATTATTCGAGCACTAGCAATAATCCTTGCCAAAAAAAAAGTACACTTAATACAGCTTTGTTAAATAAATCCTTGTCGAGTCATGTTCTTAATCAGTCTAAGAACATGATTCTATAAGGATTTACTTAGCAAAACAGTCTTAAGTGTACTTTTTAAACATAGGAATTATTGGCTAGTGCTCGAATAATTTTGCAGCCGACTGTACCTACCTACCTACCTACCAAATTATTTGTTAGAAATGGCAACAATTATTTTGAATGATTCACTTAAAGAAGGGAAGAAAAATTGTTTTGATTTCTTTTCCAGATTGAAATCATTGAAATATACTATGCAGTAGACAATTTAAAACGCATTTGAAAATAATATGGACATGCAGTCAATATTAGATGATTATATATCAACAGAAGATTTGAGGGTTTGTTGTATTTAATTAATTTTCATTTCTAATGCATTAAAAAAACATTATGAAAGAGTAAAATCTGTTTTCATTATATGCAATTTATTAATTTTATAATAATTTAAAAAATCCACTTGTGATTTAACTATGTAACGTGGTATATACTTCAAATTTTAATATAGTGGGTTCCAATAATGCGATTTAAATTGATTAAGTTTTAGGAGATTTTCTCATAATGAATGCAATATAATGTGATTCTGCAATATTTTTCAATAAATATACTTAAAAGCATTTTAGCATGCACATTTATATCCAATCAAAGAGGCCTTTTTGTTTATTTATTTTTTTAATCTTATTTGTTGATGTAATACATATTTAAAAAAAATTCTAAAGATGCTCTGTTCCTTTTTTGCAGTTTAATTTTTCAGTTTTCTCAACTTTTTTGTTTTTCTGATGTGTGTTTTTTACGTCATCTTGTTCAATGAAATAATAAGTACAAAAGTTTGAATAAACACCATGGTAAAAATATATTTGAGGGTGCCCCCTTGGCGAAATTGTTTGGCACATTTTTGTTACTAACCTATAACACTATATACATATAACTTATACATATACACTATATACATATAACCTATACATATAAAAAGGCTAACCTTAATATATTTACCACGATCACAACTTGGCGAGAATCAAGGGGCACCCTCAAATATAGTCTAACCAAACACCATAAATGTACAAGAACAAAATTAAATTATCTTCTCTTAAAGATCCCATTCCTACTGAAAATCAATCTGGCGTTTATTTAATCCTTTGTTCCTTGTGTAATTTAGGTTATATTGGTCAAACTAGGAGGAAGAGATTTCCAAATCTTCTATATTGCTTCCACTGCTGGGCTCATGGTCATTGTTTTGATTTACTAAAACTAACATGATTTTAATGGAAATATTTATTTCCATTACTTGGTAGCTTATTAAACGCTTATTAAACAAAAATTGAAAAGCAATTATTTATTTATTCAAAAATAGAAGTAATGAAAATTATGAGCTTACCTTTTCTGTTCTGAAGAGTCTGGTGTCCCATTAGCCTATAGCGTCTTCTCAATATTTCTATTTTATATTATAATTATTAATTTCTTCTCTGTAAATAATAATATTATTAGTATAACGTGAAAAAATCATTTTGACGCCTTCTTTGGGATTTAAACTTGTACATTTAATGAAAAGAAAAGGAAGCGAGAAGTAATCTCACTTTACATAATAAAACATAAACACTAACTAAATCAGAATCTATTCTGATGGAAAACATACAGATGTAGAATCACGTGATAGAGTTCTATTAATAGATCTTCACCCCTTCAACTACGGAGGCAATGAAAAGTTGGGGAAGGAGAAAACAGATACTCTTTTGTTTTTCATTATAATGTTCGTTTCTTACAGAACACATTTTGGAATAAAGGAGTCTTTTTGAGTTTCGAATTTTCTGTCAGATTTCTTCTCCTATCTCCTCTTCCCATTTGGATATCCATGAGGGATTTTACATTTTTAATATTTCGAAAAATCTTGTATGACATTTCTTCCTCTCCATTCTTGTCTGAATCTTGAAAATATTTCTTATATATATGAAATATAAGTTAGTTTTTCGTTTGGTTTTGCGATTTTTTTTTTTTTAGATTTAATTTTAATTTATTTGTCTGTTGCTTGGAAATTACATAACTTAGTTTTTTGCGTGGTTTTGAATTTGTTTAGATTTTATTTTAATTTTAAATTTTGTTTATTTTCTTCTTACACTTTTATAATTCTGGTCACACCAGTATTTAATTTACATTCGAATTTATTTGTTTTTGCTATTTACTTAAATCGGTTTTGTGCGTTGCTGCTTTGTTTGCAGCACTCGTGCCTACTTTGTTTGCCTAATGGAGGGTCATGTCTTCTCTTGACTCAAAACAATTGTTTATTTATTGCAAGTTCTTCTATTTTATGGTGTTTATTCAAAGTTTTATATTTATTACTTTCAAACGCCAGTTCTGTGGTGCTTTTTTATGATTTTAGTTCAATAGAACTTCCTTAAGTGTTAAAGTGTAATTATTTGTTTTTTTCTTTTTCTTATAAATAGATTAAAAAATATATTTATTATTGAAGTGCAATAGATTTTGTCATTAAAAATTTTACTGTTTCATTTCACTGTCTTGCCTATGCATAAAGTTTCGTCTTTTTTGTTTCTTTTCAATCTCATCCCTGTTTCTGACGATACTGTTGTTTAGTGTTATTTCCTATCTAGGCCCAGGGTTTAACCTTTTCTGACTGTAACATTTTTACATTACATTCTTTTGTTTTTGTGGTTGAAAGAAAAATATGGAGTACAACCTCCATTTGTTGATTAAAAATGGTACTTTACACTTTCTAGGAATCAATACGATCATTTATTTCCTGTTTTTATTACATACGACTGTTGCAGATGCAAAAATGTATGTGGATGTCTAATCTATGCAATTGTGTAGCTTAGTTCGGAAAGGGATAAGCAAATTTGCGCTTCTTCAATCTTAGCGTTCTTGGAAATATGATTTTTTTGTGTGTGTGCAAATTAAAAGGACTTAACTTTGGTGTTTTTCCTCTTCAATGCTAACTTCTGCCAATTCTTTAAAAAATTCTCTCCGTTTGAAGGTTGCCACACTATTTGTCACGTTTGGTGATTCATATACACACTGTGAGACTGAGACCCAACCATAGGGGTTGAGGTCCTATCTGAGGTCCAAACCATTTGATATGTTCCATCATGCAATTTTTGAATCATTTGTCAATTTAACCCTGCTACTGTATTCATTTCAACTCCAATAGTAATTCTTTTTGTATCTATCTGCAGCAAAAGAAAATATGTCTGTGATCCAGGAATGCTGGATTAAGTCTGATATCAAAAAAAGTATTGGAAATTCACAAAATATGTAAAATGTGAATCTACAATGAAAATACAACAAAGTATAGTAATCCAGGGACATGTAAAATGTAAATTATATTTTTAAGCCTGGCATTTCATTTTTAGGTGTTAAATTAATCTGCAGCACTCGCTGCCATGCTGCACTGTTTCTGCTACAAAGATTTCAACTCGTTGAAAGTAGCATTAAATTTTTAATAGACTAAATAAAGTTATTGCTTTTATTTTCAATCTGTAGCCATACTTTCATTTTCTATATTTCATTATTTAAATTTATTAATTTTTTTTTTTTTTTTTTTTTTTTGTGTGTGTGTGTGTTTAAAGAAAATATTCAAAATATTAAAGTGATATACAAATTTTCAGATGTGTTGTTTTTGGGGTAATATAGATCCGAACACAACACCAGAGTTAAATATTATTGTTCATTCATTAGATTTATTATTGAAATATTTATTTTTAAATTAATCCATTATTTAAGTTTATAATCATTTCTTTAGGGTTGCTAAGTTTCTTACCACAATTTAATATATATATATATTTTTTTTAGTAATATGATTATGTTAACTGGTATTTTACAATTATACATGTATTTTATACAATATTCTATTGTTTCCCCCCCATCATGTATTGTGTGTATACCTATTTCTCTTAATCTATATATATAAAAGAACACTTCCTGAGTGAGTGAGTGAGTGAGGGGGTGATCTATCAACGCCCAGACCAAACCCCTGGACCTAGAAGCATGAAATTTTGTGACAATGTTCTTTATATGACGTAGGCATCCACTAAGAAGCGATTTTACAAAATTCGCCCCCCAAGGGGGGGAGGGGGGGGCAAAATGTGATTTCACAAAATCCTTCATATCTCAAACAAAAAAACAGATATCTGTAAAATTTTTGCTTTAAAATATAGCTAATACAAATGTCAAAAAACCAATTTCTGGAATTTTCAAAATTCAGTCCCCAATGGGGGCGGGGGGGCAAAACGTGATTTCACATACGTAAAACGTGATTTCGCATAATCCTATATATCTCAAACAAAAAAATAGACATGCGTGAAATTTTTGCTCTAAAATATTGCTAATGCAAATATCTAAAAACCAATTTCTGGAATTTTAGAAATTCAGACCCCAGGTGGAGCAGCAGGGGGTGGGGAGGGGAGAGGGCTAAGGGGCAAAAAATAAAAATAGAGTTAGATCGTTCAAAATTGGTATATAGAGGTTTTCGATACCTACAAATCGATTTCGGATATTTTCGAATTTGTAAAATTATTAGGAGGGGCGGGAAGGGGGGGGCTATAGGGCAAAAACAAATAGAAATGCAGTTAGGCCGTTCAAAATTGGTACAGATAGGTTTTAGATGCCTGCACGTCGAATGGGGATATTTTCAAAAGTGTAAAGTTATTAGGAGGGCCGGGAAAGGGGAAGGGGAGAGGGGGGGGGGCAAAAAAATAAAAATAGAGTTAGATCGTTCAAAATTGGTATATAGATGTTTTCGATACTTACAAATCGATTGCGGATATTTTCGAATTTTTAAAATTATTAGGTGGGGCGGGAAGGGGGGGGCTATGGTAAAAAACAAATAGAAATACAGTTAGGCCGTTCAAAATTGGTACAGATAGGTTTTAGAGGCCTGCAAGTCGAATGGGGATATTTTCGAAAGTGTAAAGTTATTAGGAGGGCCGGGAAGGGGGGGAGCAGAGGGGCAAAAAAAAAGAAAATAGAGTTAGATCATTCAAAATTGGTACATAGAGGTTTCCAATACCTACAAAAATCGATTGCGGATATTTTCAAATTTGTAAAATTATTAGGATAGACAGGTGGGGGGGGGGGGAAGTGGGAAAATAATAGAAATAAGGGTTAGAGCATTTTGGGAATTTTTTCCGAAGGCAGTGAGAACCCGATGCGACATTTTTCCTACTCAGATTTTGTTTCTCTTTTTTATAAAAATTAATGCAATTTTGAGAATTCATTATAGTGATTCATTTAAAAATAGGGACCAGCGAAGCGGGCGTTGCTTGCTAGTAGTATATAAAATTATTTAAAAAGTGTTTTACATGTAAATAGTGTTTTTAAGAGAATGTTATGTCTTATATGCATTGGAAATGTGTCATGTATTTATTCTATCTATATTAATGTTTTTCTAATTTGCTTTAATGAATAGAAATTTGAAGCAATTTACCATGAACGATTGCAAGCTGGAAATGTTTCACCCAGAGAGCAATTTGATTATGCTTGGTGTCTGATTCGTAGCCGCTATTCTGCTGATATTAGGAGAGGTGTTGTATTATTGGAAGGTAGGTAATAAACATGATTTTTTTTTTTTCGTCATCTGAAACAAAAATATATGTAGAGTTTATATTTGCATGTATGTTTGTTCTTTGTCTAGCTCTTTATATTTTTCGGTCACTATCGCTATATTCTAATCTTATTCCTTTTGGACCACTGCTGTTATGAACTCTGTATATATTAGATTACAGTGTTTCTATTTGTAGGCCCTGTAACAGAATGAATATTTTTAGGCTTTCTATTATTGTAGCAAAAATTGCTTGAATAACTGGTCTATGATTTACTATTTATCGCGCTTTTCTTGGCGCAAATAAATCGTTCGTTGGAATGTTGGTTTTTTCTTGCAAAGCTCAAGTTCTGCTTCATTTTATTTAATAATAATAAAAATATTTTTAGTACTTATGAAATTAAATAAATGAAAATATTTTTTCATGTTTTGTGTTTATTTGATTGCCTGGAAATTAATAATATTGGGAAGATATTTAAAATAACATCAATATTCTGTTCAACAATTTCATTTCAAAATGGATAAAAATTATTTTCAAGAAAATCAATTAATAATTAAGTATAATTAATATTTACTCATTATTAATATCGGTTACAAAAAATTGCATGTAAATAAATATTTTTAAAAGAATACTTGTTTCATACAGCATTAAAAGATATCCAATGGGTAGGACTTTAAATTCCACGACCCCACCCATTTCTACGACCCAGTCATTCAATACTTATATACTGGGGCGGACTGGGCCGCCGGCCCACCGGTCCTCAGGCCGGTACGCCCTCATAGGCGATAGGCTGGTGCGCCCTCATGGGTGATAGTCAGGAAATTTTTCATTGACTTTTTTATTAGAGGCTATTTTCACGCCTTAGGTAAAGATGAATGAGGGTCCAATGCATCCTAGTCATAACACCATACACCCTTTGCAAACCTATTTCCAAGTGAATGCCCTGTTACTCTTACAATTTAATAATGTTCTGATTTAATTACGTGAGAAAATGTTAGTACAAATAACAAAGCAATAATACTTAATGAGGCAAATAAGATGTATTGGTAACATGACGGGACTTGCAGAAATGGTTAAATTAGTCAGCACCCTCTCTATATTACAGAAAATTTCACTTGTCAATTAATTAATTAATTAGTCAATACTCGTCAAAATTTGACAGATCATATGCAACTTAAATCTTTTCACGGCATAAAGTTTAAAACACCTCCACCATAATATTTTACATTGCTCTTAACCAATTTTAAACCTCCTGCTTTTAATCAATTATGTATTGGTTTGTGGGGAAGGGGGATGAATTTCGTGAAATTTAAATACACAAAATTTAAGCGTACTCCACATAATAAAATCCCAAGATTTTCCTAATTTTACTTTAAATGTGACCAAAAGAATGTAGAAGTAATTAAAAGTAAGACAGAATTTATAAATTATCGAAAGAATCGAGAAAGAAAGCACATCCATTTTTTCATATATATATATATATATATTAATTTGATCGCTAATTTTTGTCATCAACCTACTTTTTATAAACAGCATAAGACTAAGATCATGACTCGACAAATAATTACTTAACAAAACAGTATTAGACGCGCATTTTTTAAGCAGGAATTATTATTAGCGTTTCAATAATTTTGCTGCCGACCATACATAGCATGAATCATGAAAATCTATCGAACATCGAATGATATTCAATTACAATATGACAGTTTTTTTTTTTTTTTTTTTTTAATTTATAAAAAGATATATTTTTAAAATCATATAAATTTATCAGGCAAAGTAATTTAATTTAAAATAAATTTTATAGTGTTTTTTTTTTTTTTTTTTTTTTTTTTTTTATGTTCTATAATTATAATTTTATTTGCACTTGTAAATAGATAAGATTATGCTACTTAAAAATAAATAAATCACATATTTACTTAGTCTTGTTGAATAATTTATTTATTTATTTTATATTTTATTTTTTTAAGATTATATCATTTTATTCTATCCAAATAGTATATTTCAGCAAAAGTATACTGTTAAAAAAAAAAAAAAGGAATTTAATATTTTTAGCAAGTTAATTTGCTCATTAAATTTCTAGTAATAAATTATACTATGCAAATTTTTACTCGTATAAAATACCAATATTTTAAGGTTATTCTTTTACAACTATTTTTTCCATAATATAGTATGGAAATGAAATATCAGAAATTATAAACATTATATTTAAAAAAAAAAAAACTCTGATTTTAAATGTCTATCTCCACCTTTTCTAACCGAAGTTTTTAACTGATTAAATATAACCTTTAAAAAATAACAAATTTTGAGAATTTGTTAATTTTAAAAGTTTTTTTTTTTTTAAGGAATGGGGGAAAAAATTAGGAATATGAATATATATTTTTAATATGGTAACAGATGGCGCCAAAAAAAAAAAAAAATCTTGAAATACTATCCTGTGTAAGGAAGTTTTCAGCGAAAATGCATACGACTGTAATCGATAAGAATTTGCGATTTGCTTGCGTTTAATATAATTCCTTGGAAAGTATGAATCAATGAATTAACCATACAAATTTTTCATTGAGCTTTAATTAGATATAGTTTGCATATCTTAATTCCGATGTCTGTATTGCATTGCACAAAGAGAAAGAAATATTCCTGTTTCGGATTGGTTAAATGATTGGTTCGATTTCTTAGCGCATGTTCAGATATTACGATTTTGGTTTTACAAAAACAGCTTTAGGGTTACATACAAATGGAACGCTTGCAATTTCGATTACGTAAATTTTACAAATTTTTTGCAAATACAGCCGGCATCAAAAGTATCCGAGCACTAGCAAAAATTCCTATATTAAAAAAAATACACAATGCAGCTTTGTTAAATAAATCCTTGTCGAATCCTATTCTTAGTCAGTCTAAGAACATGATTCGCTAATAGTCTAAGATCCCGCTGCAAAATTGCTACATTCATCGAGTATGTAATCAAAATCAGATTTTTATATTCAATTATAAAAGGGACAATATGTTTTGGCCGGGTTGCCTAATAAAATGTGGCCGCTAGTATTTTTAATTAAATTAATATTAATTGACTTTTTGGAGAGAAATTTCATTCATTTGTTATTGAAATAAACTATACTCCACATCACAGACATATACATAGTGAACTTGAAAAGTAATGGTTGCCGTTGCGCGTTTGGCCGCTACCTATTCGCAGCCAGGTGCAAACAGGTAGTTTTTTGGGGCGTTTATACGTTCATGGCGTATATTCATCATTTATATATCAAATTAAAGCTAATTCTTTTCTGCACATGGTAAACTTCGTCTGCCAATGTAAAAGTGGCCGCAAGTAGGGGTTGCCAGCTGTTAAAGATTGCTTAGAATGAAAATTAGCGCGCTACATCGTTCGTCAGACAAGCATGGCGATAGCCAATTTTACGCGTTTTTGAAGCTTTTGCGCATGCGTCGATTGATAGTGTTCGCAACTATTCAGCTGCATTTTCATCAGTGTTGCCAGACTTGAGAATTTTTCTCGATTTCGGGGATTTCTGGAGCTTCGGGGAAAATGTTTGGGGGCAGAGATTTCGTAGTGCGCAGTTTGGGGAAATGATTTTTTTTTTCTTGGGGGGGGGGGATATTGGGTTTTCTTTAAAATTGGCAATTACTTTACTTAAAATCCGTACCGAAAAAAAAATGTGTATCAGATGATAATGCATTGATTCTGGATTCTATTTCTGAAATGGGAAAGTAATGTGTTGAAAGATTTTTTTTTTCGAAAAATAGCTTTATTTGGGGGAAAAAATGTGAGCTTAAATTTATTAAATATTCTTTAATTTCTTTTTTATAGTCACTTACGATTTAGCAATAGCCAAATTGGCTATGCAAATTCAAAATACTAAAAAACCTGAATTCGATAATGTATTTATTAATTTAGGCGCATCTCATATGCAAATGGCATACTTCAAAGCCATAGGTAAATATATTGACTCCGGTGGGTTAATAGAGATTTTGGTAGAAGCTGAGGCACTAGCGGAAGGATCAATGGATAGTTTCTTGGATAGCAAACACTTTAATCGGTGTAAACGGCTACATCCTTTGGCTTCTGGTGCCTTGCAAGTTCTTCATTTTGAAATTTTTTTATCAGAAATTGAAAGTGATTTTGAAACATTAAATGAAGATTTAGAAGCGGTAAGAAATACTTCATGTGAAATTAATGAAAGCATTGTTTTAACTGACTCCCAGCAAAAAATACTAAAGGATTACAAACAGTTTCGCGAAGTCACACTGCAGGGTGGCCATGGAAAGACTGCTCAATATTATTTGCAATACACAGAACTCGTCAACATATATCTTCGATTTTCTAGAAGTATTCGTTGCAGTAATTTTGAGCTTTACCTTGATTCTCTCTTCGAGATGTGTGATTACTTCTTCGCGTTCAATCTACCAAATTACTCCAAATGGGCTGCTATGTATTTAAATATTTTAATCAAGCTGAAAATTGAGAACTCAACTCTGGTTATGGAATTTCGTGAAGGCGCCTTTGGTATTAGGCGCACAAAATCATGCTTAAGTAGATCGCCTGTGGACCTGACTTTAGAACAGACGATTAATGCTGATGCTGGTAATACCTTGACTGGTGTTAGCCATTTTACAAACTCTATATCTGCACGACAAAGATGGGCTCTTAGCCACAGCATGAGGGCTAAAATCTTATCAGCAGTAAAAACAGAAATAGGGTTATCACAGGCTGATGATACATCACATTCCCTACAAAAGAATCGAATTGAAAAAGATAACAAAACTTTGGACAGCATTATTGAAACCATAAAGAAAACAATGAATCCTTTTTCTGAAAACCTGGACAAAAATACTTTGTTCAATCTTTCAACTGGTAAGACGGCATCTTTAGATGTTGCAAATTGTTTACTGAACAGCAAGTCATTGGGTCAAGAACAAAAGTTGAAATTTTTTTCAGAATGTTTTGAAGATCCTACAAGATTTGTGAAATCAATTAGACGTAATAAAATACACAATTTTGCATCTGATTGTGTAAAAAAAAAGGATCAAGAGTAACACCGGAGACAACAAAGCTTTAATTAAAATGGAACGAGACATTTTTGGACGGCTGTTGGCAATAGCTATAGATAACAAGATTGACATTGAGTACTGTTTGTCATATCCTCTTGCACCAATACCGCCTGCACTATTCCATTGTTCAGGCTGCATGCTCAAAACGGACAAGTCTGCTTTAAGTAAACAATTAACATCACAGATTGTATCAGCCAATCCCGGACAAATTGATATAGAAATTATTGATGGTTTCTACTATTTGTATCAGATTGGCTCTACTTTGCCGCAAAGATTTGGAAAGCTAGCTGAATCGATATTGGTGAAGCTTTGTTCAAAAAGCGCTCGCGAAGTACATATCATATTTGATAGATATTTAACGCCTTCAATCAAAGATTGTGAAAGACAAGATCGACAGGAAATTGATATTCCATATACAATTAGTGGCCCGTTACAAACGAGACCCAGTGATTTTACAAAAAGCTTAAAGAATTTTCGTTTATAAAGAAGCTCTAGTTAAATTTTTAGCTTCTCCCTGGGATAACAACTCTTTTGTTTCAGTATTAGGAAACAAAAAAAAATTTATTTCTGTTGGAGAACAATGTTTTTCATATTGTTCTTCTGGAAATTGCGTTGTGAAACAAGAGGAAACTGAATTAGAATGCCAACATGAGGAAGCAGATACGAGAATAGTATTTCATATAAGCAAAGTAGGTAAAGAGTCTAAAATATTGGTGAAAGCAAGTGACACTGATATTTTAATAATTCTACTAGGTAATCTGCACAAATTTCCTCATTTACAAATTTGGTTGGCAAATAGTACATCAAAAAAAAAAAGAATAGTAAAGACGACATATGTATAAATTGTACGGAATTATCAAAAAAATTGAGCCCAACTTTATGTATTGCGTTGCCAGCGTTTCACGCATTCACAGGTTGTGACTATACGACTGCATTCTTCAATAAAGGGAAAGTAAGGCCCTATAACATTTTTGTTAAACACCCGAGAATTCAACAAGTTTTCGCATCTTTGACTGACCCTAATGACATTTTTGACGAAAGTAAAACTGCTGTAGTCCAAGAGTTTACGTGCCTTATGTATGGTATCGATGATTGCCAAAATGTTAATACTGGAAGATTCATTTTGTTCAATAAGACGTATGCTACAAAAAAAAAAAAAAAAAAAAAAAAAAAGAAAAGTTTTTGAAAAAACTTAAGGGCTTCAACTCAACTCATATTCTACGTTGCTGGAAATCTTTAAAGCAAAAATTGTTGCGGACGATCTTTGTTAAGTCGATGTGGCTAAATGCTACTGAGCCGAATTATATTAAGTTTAACGCAGAAAATAATGGGTGGATCCTAGATGGTTTTCTCAAACCAACATGGTTCTTAGGAGATTCAGCGCCAATGCAAGTTGAAAGTGAGCTATATAATTCTATTATCATTCATACTGATAATGAAGAGGATTTTGATATTTGTGACGATGAAAGTGATGGCTGCAATGAAAGTGAGAGTAGCGATGATTCAGATTTTGAATAAATTATATAAAAATGTAATATAGGTTTCAATAAATATTTAATCATTTTTTCAATGTTCCGTTTAATTTGTATACCTCAAGTAATTTGTCCTATTTACTGAATATTTAATTAATATGCAATCTATAATAAAAAAAATAAATAAAATCGAATATTTCCTAAAACATTACAGGTATAATATAAACTTCGTCTACATGAATAACCAGGGTTATTATTTTTCACAAATATGTATTATATGTTCTAATTATATAGAGAAAAGACAATTTGATTATTTATTGAGAAATAAATGTTTTATATTTATAGGGAATTTTAAATGTAACCACACACAAATTTATTAATTATATTTCTTTTGGAGTTCTGAAATTCTTTTCTACTACTGTTTGTGCCATTGGTTGAGAACACTATCAATCGACGCATGCGCAAAAGCTTCAAAAACGCGTACAATTGGCTATCGCCATCCTTGTCTGACGAACGATGTAGCGCGCTAATTTTCATTCTAAGCAATCTTTAACAGCTGGCAACCCCTACTTGCGGCCACTTTTACATTGGCAGACGAAGTTTACCATGTGCAGAAAAAAATTAGCTTTAATTTGATATATAAATGATGAACATACGCCATGAACGTATAAACGCCCCAAAAAACTACCTGTTTGCACCTGGCTGCGAAAAGGTAGCGGCCAAACGCGCAACGGCAACCATTACTTTTCAAGTTCACTATGTATATGTCTGTGATGTGGAGTATAGTTTATTTCAATAACAAATGAATGAAATTTCTCTCCAAAAAGTCAATTAATATTAATTTAATTAAAAATACTAGCGGCCACATTTTATTAGGCAACCCGGCCAAAACATATTGTCCCTTTTATAATTGAATATAAAAATCTGATTTTGATTACATACTCGATGAATGTAGCAATTTTGCAGCCGGATCTCAGACTATAAGGATTTATTTAACAAAACTGTGTTAAGTGTGCTTTTTTTTTACATAGAAATTTTTGCTAGTGCTCGGATACTTTTGCTGCCGACTGTAGTCATACATTTGGAACGCTTGCAAACGGCTTTACAAACGGTAGTGTTTCATTTGTATGTACCCCATAATATATGATTAATTTTCATTTCAAATGCAGAAAAACATAAACCATGACATGTTTTGTTTTTATTTTTAATGCTAGAATTGTCATTTTCAACAAAGAAAAAAAAAAAACTGCCAGTGTAGGGAGATTATGTGGGTGGGTACCATTTACTGGAATAGCAGGTCTGTGATAAAAAAAAATCTGTGGGTGAGAGTGTCAAATTCAAAAGACGCTAGTTTGCCTGTTTTCCGTGGCACCATCTATGGCTGGAATGACCCCTGCAACACTATGATAAAAAGAGAAAAACATAGCAAATCTGTAATGTCGATTGGATGGAACCTCACTTGCCCCAATACTGGGAAAGAGGGAGAAGGTGAAACTACTGACTTTTTCAAAAAGTCTGCTTCTAAGGATATAAAGTTTTTCTTTTCTTTCCTTCCTGTAAAACCAGCTCAGCATGAAGACTCAACATCTTTACCATCTGACAGTAAGGTTTACTATGCTAAACTCAAAGATGGTCAAGTTTTAAAGCGAAATTGAATTTCGTGCAATTCTAAGACCAAAAAATTATATTGCAGTATTTATATATAGTGTTTTGTCAAGGTTTCGATCGATATAGCACAATACGCAAACTCTGGGTGGGTATAAAAAATCCAACTCTCACCTAGTGAAAAGTTTTATGGCGCATAGCCAAAAGAAAATGATTGACGCTATGCTTTTTGAGAAACCGTTAAGCAAGAGGAAGAAAGAGGTAGCCGAGAGAAGAAAAGTTTTGCATGGTGTCATTGATGTGATCAAATTGATTGGCAAACAGGGACTTACTTTTAGGAGCAGCAAGAAAGAAAGAGTTCATTACCTTGATGGCCCATCTATCAAACATGGACGTTTTTCGGAAAACTTCTCCTTACTCTTCAATTAGAATGACTGTCTTGGAAACCATATTAAAAGTGTGGTTGAAACTACTAAAGTTGCTTTGGAAAAAAGAACGTTTTCGTCCTAGCAGAATAAGAGAAGGAAAGCTGGAAGAGGTAATCAAATTTCGGTTTTAAGTAAAGCAACAGTAACTAAAATAATGAACATCCTTAAGGAAGTAATAATAGATGATTTTGTTCTTGAAATCAAGCAAGATTATGGATATAACGATGGACGTATCTGGGTATGATCAATGTGCAATTGTTTTGGGGTATGTGTTTGAGAGAGAAATGAAAAAGAAATTATTAGGACTGAAGATTATGCAATCGACTACAGCTGGCAGTCTTCTTCAAAGAAGTCTTCTCTATGTTACAAATCAAAGAACTGGAAATCGAAAACTGCATTGCCAACTCATTTGATGGAGCATCAAACACGGGTGGAGAGTACAATGGCGTTTCAACAAAACTCAAGGTTCTGGAATCTGGCACCTAATCACGTACACATTTGGTGCTTTGCACATGTTTTAAATCTTATGATGTTCGATGTGTCCCAGCTTTTCAGGCTGTTGCAAGAAACTCAAGTATTTATTAAAAAAATATTTAAGAGGCTGACTGCGTATCTGGTGCAAAATTCAAAGGTTCGCTTAATTGTGATCAGAGTTACTAAATGGAGCACAAGAAGTGATGCTGCTACGAAGATCTAAGGAGCTTCACACCCAGGAGTTTTCCCACCAAAAGGAGTTTTTATTGACCTAGTTGTAACCTTGAATGTTTTAAGTAATTACAACGTATTCAATTCAAAGACAAGAAATCAAGCTAATGTTCTTCTCTCTAAGTTTGTCTATTTTGAAACGGTGTTAGTTGCTATGATTTTTTTTTTTTAAATCTTTAGTTCAACAACACCTTTATCAAACTATTTACAAACAAAAATCTTGGACTTTGCACAAGCTTGGTCATTTATTGTTATAACCCAGAAGCCTCTAAAAGAAAACAGAAACGAGTTTGATAATGTGTTAGAGGCTGCAAGAATGTTTGTTTCGTACATGAATGCAGCCATTGAAGAGAAAATTATGACAGACATCTCACCCTAGATGCAGAAAGCCTATCCAGTTATCGAAGTGCCCTCGGAAAAGAACTGTACGAGTAAAAATAACGGTGATTTATCAGAGGATGCCTTCATTAAGTCAAGTGAAGAGGACAGGTTTAAAGTCAGAGTATTTTGTAGCAACATGGATAAAATAAATCGGAGCATGAACATGAACATGAGGTTTTCTGATCAAAAGGACTTGTACTTAGACCTTGCGAGTTTCAAACCACGCAGATTTTCCCAGCACAAGAAAGATGGAATAAAGACTACACTTGATAAAGTTTGCTCATTGATTGGAGATATTAACAGAGCAAAACTCAAAGAGAAGTAAATCTCGCTAGTTGATATTTGGATCCAGATAAACACTAAAATATCTAAACATTAGGAAATGCAACTAGTATCAGATAAATAGGAAGGTTTTTACAATTACGAGTCTAAAGATGAGGAACGAAGCGCCGGTAAACCGGAATAATTGAAAATCTGTATTAAGTGTGTGTATAATGATACAGTTGACTACAACATATGTATTCAGTTTTATACACGGAATATTATAGTAAATTCTTTTTAACTACACTATCCCCTTGACACAAGTCAGCTGTGAAGGGTCTTTTCCTATCTGCAAGTTTATTAAAACCAGACTATTATTGACATTATCTCAGGCCCTTCTTATGATGCAGATTGAAAAGGAAAAGCTTGCAGCAATCGATAATCATTTAATAATAAGCAAACTCGGTCACCAAAGCTCTGAAATGAAGAGACTCTTAGTATTTTGAGGCTTGAATATGAATCATATTGCAATAGATAGTAATGTGTATGTAATTGCAATATTACGTAAATAAATAAATGAAAGTTACGCATTGTTGTCACATATTTTGTATTTTATATCGTTTCCACTATTTCATGTGAAAATAAGGTACAATTCAGTATAAATAATGAAAAAGAATAAAATTTTTCCATAGAGCTAATGTTAAAAGGTAAAAGTTTTAAAAAGTAATTTAAAAAAACTAATTAAAATTTAATAATTAAAAATACATCATTATGTGTCTCCCCTGTTAAATAGTGTGTGTACAAAATTTGGAACCGATAGCTCAAAGGATAAAGGAATGCGAACAAAAAACACACAAACACGCAACTTTAGCAGATTATTATGTAAGAAATTACTATTTATTTAGAAAGCGTCTGGACTACCTCTTTTCCGTTATATACAACTAACTAATGAACGACTTGCGCCCTACAAAAATCCAAGGTATGCGCCTTTTCAAAGGACCCAGTCCGCCGCTGCTTATATAATATTAATTGGAAGACAAAAAATGTGCTATATAGGTATTGATATAGAGGAGTTTATTTTCTGAAAATATTTATATTTGTATATTTTTCACCAAACAAACAGAATTAAAATATAAATTATTTTTAAAGTTATAATAATTTATTTTTATTTACTTTTTGCAAAAATAAAATTCAAGAAAATTCTGTCAAACCTTAAATAAGCCTAATTCGAGAGAATATTTTTCAGAAATTATTAAGTATTCATAGGATTCCTTTATATATATATATATATATATATATATACATATATATACACACACACATCTACAAACGATAATTATTTAAAAATAATGATAATAATAAAATAAGGCACTTTTTCTTAGTAATCAATAAAGCATTTTAATAGGTGTTTTTACTGATTTTTATTTTAATAAAGTATGAAGCTTTAAATAACATATAAAAATCTATTCGAGGTCACAGACTTATATATAGAAGATGGATACGAATAGACACTGAAATTTTAAATATTTATTTAAATTAATCGCATAATTCATCAATAAAGAAAATACACAGAAAGCAAGTATTTAACTATTTTAAACATCCCACAGTGCCTACAATATTTAATGCATTCAATTGCCGCATTATTTTTAATGCATTCAATTAACGCATTCAATATTTAATGCATTCATGCCTACAATATTTAATGCATTTATTTAACAGAGAGATACTCTCTTTCGTATTGTCCGCCATCTTGAAGAATGACGTTACTCAGCCTATACCTCTGATTGGTTGAAAGCTAGAAGAATATTGTTCGTATGCCCAATTTTTTAAGGCATGGAGAAAAAAATTGTTTGAATTCAGAATCGCTATCACACTGGGTGTTGAAGCAATTTCTCCCAGAAAATCGGCGCAAATTAAGCGTTGGGTTAAAAATTGCTCGGAAAGTTGGTGAATCTGATACGGCCTTTAAAAGCACATCTTTTATGTATTTGTAATTGTAGTTGCTAAATTTTTAAATAACAAAGCAGTATTTCATAGGTTTTCTTTCTTTTCTTTTTTATTTTGTCCGTGTTGTAAATCTGAGGGAAAATAAAGACTGGGAGCCTGTTTATTCCTGTATTTGTTATTGATTATAAAAGTTCCATCAAATAGATAATTGTCTTTATAATTTGTTAATTTCGTTAATTTTACTTTCTTTATGTAGATCTTTTTCAAAATGGAGATCCCACAGCAAAACGGGATTATTTGTACTACTTAGCATTTGGTCATGCAAAATTAAAAGTAAGTAATATTATTTAACTTATATATTTTGTGAAGGAAATCTGTATGGTTATTTTATTGTGACATATAATAAAAGAGATGTTTGGTCACTTTGTTCTAGGAATTAAATAAATATTGTATATTAGCTTTAAAACTGATGACGAAAATGTTTGAGGTTTTTTTTTTTTTTTTTTTTTTAAATCTATAATATATATATATATATATAAATATTCATTTAAATTTGAATAATAAAATTTTATCAAAAATTAAATTTTATTGATGCATCTTACAAAGTGGCGTCATAACTTAAAAAAAAATATATATAAATATTGATGAAATTTTATTATCATGTGTAGGTAAATAGATTTCTTTTTATGCCAAAAGATAAATAAATAAAAGAATCTGCATAATGTTAGAATATTTTATTAATTCAAATTAATATAATTAATATTTTAAGTAAATAAAATATTTAAAATGGGAAATATATGCAACTGAAAAAAAAAAAAAAAAAATCTCATATTTATGCAGGCATGAGAATTATCCGCGATTTTCCGCTTTTTTGTGATTTTCGTTTATTTTGTGGTTTTTTGTTTTGTTAAAATCAAACTCCAATAATGATCAGTGTTCAAACGCTCCACGAAAAACTTTAGATTCGCAATCTTTTTACATCCAAAATATAAATATCAATATTCATTTTAAGCATGCTTTATCAAATTCTACAACATATAAAAGAACAGAATTCAATATTTCTCACTCATGTAATTTTTCTTTTGTCCTCCCCCCCCCCTTTCATCTCTAACCATTACCAATCAAACATTCTGTGGGAAGCCTTTTATTTTTGAATATTTATCCATCCACAACAAAAATGTCAATATTAATTTTAAACTTACTTTATGATATTCTAGAACCCATAAAGAAGTAGAATTGTGTTTAATATTTCTCACTCATGAACTACTTTTTCCCATTTTCCACCACCAGTCAATGTTATTAAATGTTGATTGCTAGCTAATGTTTTTTTTTTTTTTTTTTTCTAAACACGTTTTATTGTGCTGATGTGTTATTCTTTTAGTTTAATTTGTCACTTTTAAAATATTTTGTATAGTTTTTTCCTGTGAACATTATTTTTCATTTGAAAACAATTTTATGAACACGCGTGTTTCCTCTTTTTTCAATTTTTTGCACTCTCATGCCTGTTTATGAAATAGCACTTGTAGCATATTGTTATATTATATTTGGTATGAAATCGTTGTCATTTTGTAGTCGACAGAATAAAACAAATAAAATGTAGGAAATAGTGTGATAGTAAATAGTAGTTAGAATGTTGTTTCTTTAAAATCATAATTTAAATATGGTATTATACTGTCCGTTTTGAAACGGCTGTCTGATAAACACCCAAATTAAAGTGCACAGGAAAGCATTGTTGTAGGCAGTCTAGACCCCAATATCTTGGGTGTGTAGAAGACGCTGTCGACATGAAATGTGGTTTTGAACAACTTAAATGTAAATTTTTTTAGTTTTTTATTATTAAGTAAAGTTTTTTATTATATAAGAAAATAGTTTTTTTAAAATTCACTTAAATATAGTAACTAGCAAAGCATTCAAAGCAGGGTTGTTATTTCGTCCACTTTTTCGTCAAAAGTCCGGGACGCTGGACAAAACTGGAAAAAACCACACGAAACTGGACAAAATAAAATCCACTGAACTATACATGTTCAGTGCATAAAATTATTCTGTTAAAACAATAAATTGCAATTTTAACTTTAAATTACAATTTTAGCAATAGAAATATTTTATTAAAAATTAATAATTTGATTAATGAAAAGCATAATTTAATTTTAATCACGATTAAAAAAAAACAATTATGAAGAAAATGCTAATTACATTAGTTTACAGTTTGTAGATGTAACAAAGTAAGTCTGTTGTGGTGAACCACGGACATCACATTATCATTCTGGGTATTAAGAGAAAAAAAAGTTATTTAACACTATATTAAATCTTTAAAAACAAAAGAGACACAGCTGTTTAGTCAGAAAAAGATTTCCTGCACAATGTTGAGTTATCTTCAGTACATAATGTTGACAATTAAAAATAAAGAATAACTTAATCCTCCCCCCCCCCCCCCGCCAACCCTAAGAGACTATTTTCAATATTAAAGTTTTTCACAAACAACGTGATTGATTAATACATAGACAATTATAATCTTAAAAATTATTTAAGTTGTTTCTTTGCTATTTTGTACTTAACTTAGAAATATCTTATTTAACATTTCTATACTAGGTTTAAAAAGAAAAAAAAAATCTCATAAATGTAGGTAGAATGTTTGTATCAATTTATGTCCACAAGTCCTTTCAAAGCAAAGCTTTCATTTCTATATAACATTTTATTTGCAATACCAACATGTCATTTTTCAATCCAATAATTTAAAAAAATCAAATTTACATACTTAATCATTTAATAATTTCATATTCTTATTTTAATTTTGTAAAAAAAATATTACTTGGTAATAGAAATTCCAGATGAAAAAAATACAAAATTAAATTTTACTTCCACATAGAAAAGTTATTTATTTTTCACTAAAGTAATATCTTTAATAGTATAAATGTGGCATATATGTATATGACTGTGTTACATATATATATATATATATATATATATATGTGTGTGTGTGTATATATATATTTATAATCAAATTTGATAAATATGCAAGAACTTAAAGAGAATAATAAAAATGTTGAGTGACTCCAGTTGACTTTCTGAGCATTAAAGTAATTCACTGTTGTTTAATAAAATAACGTAAGAGAAGTCATTAAATAAACGAGAAAATTATAATAAGTGTGATTATTTGCTCCCAAATAATATCTTGTTTAATGAAACGGAATGCATCCAAATTCTTTTGTGTATCTCTGTAAAAGAACTAATAGTGTTAGATTCACCAAAATGTATACAGTTTGTGTGACACATACTTATAATTTGTATATGAATTCAAAGCTCAATCAAATGAGGCATTCAGATGCCATCACAGTTTAAATATAGGCCACAATATTACAGAATTTTTCGTTATTTCCCTGTAAAAAAAACTATAAATGCTAGATTCACCAAAATAAATCTATACGATTCATTCGACAGTGACCGATAACATGTATATAAAAGTTTCAGCTGAATTGAATAAGGAATTCAGATGCTATCACACTTTAAATTATTTGAACCCATAGGCTATAATGATAAAGAATTTATCTTTGTGTCCCTGTTAAAATAATAAAAAATAAAATAAACTGTGCTAGATTCTCCAAGATGTATACAGTTTGTACTACGATAACCTATAACATATGCACCAACTTTTAGCTCATTTGAACAAAGCATTTAGACAGTATTGTGTTTACTCTACTCAGATATACAGACATCATCGTAAAATAGCAAAAATGAACTCATGGAACCTCAAAACATGTAGATACACCAACATCACAAAGTTCAATTTTTGTCATGATTATAATACTTTCCTTACCTATGTATTTTCAGCAAATAAAAAATTCCATGAAAGATATGTGAACCATTCATTTCATCATGCTTAATAACAAATCTTTTAAAGGTGTTTACTACTATGAGGGAGGAGATGAAAAATGTAGTTGAAAGCAGTGGGGGGGGGGGGGAATTAAAATTGAAACTATAAACTATCACCTTTGCATCCAATCCACCCTTAGAAATAGATATATTTATTTATTGAATATTGTTGTTAACTTTGCATATCTATTTCAATCATTCATGTCTATTTTGAAATATTTAAATTGATTTTATTCATATACACAGGGTTCAGGAATTTATTAAAAAAAAAAAAAAAAGAAAAATGGTCGCCAACAAAAAATTCTGGTAGCCCATAAAAAATATTCTTCACCGTTTTCTTTCTTTCTTTTCTTTTTTTTTTCTTTTTTGTCGTTCCATTTCAAAATTTACTTGAATATAGAAATTAAGATTCTATATACCAGTTAATATACCAACTAAAAACCAATTATTTATTAGGCTTGAATGATTCTTTTTTTTTTTTTTTTTTTTTTTTTAACATCAGGAAACACCTGTTTAAATTTAACATCATGTAACTGGTTTTATTATTTTCACTAAATCAATACACCATCGTTAATGATACATCATTACACAGGTACAACAATTCAGCACCAGGTCGACAGCATGTGCAGGCAGGAGCAGTGTACACAAATTCCCTAAAATGGTGCAATAATTTAACACAGAGTTGTGAAACATGCATGGAGATGTGTAAATTCCCTAATTCAACAGAGTGTCTCAAAAAGCGGTGAGAAAAGCAGAAATCAAATCAAAATAGCGAAAGTAGAATTGGAGCCTGATTCTGGGGCCAATTCTTTCACCAAAATATATATTAAAAAAAGAGTTTCTGAAAGTTGAAAACATTATTGCTAGTTAAAAAATATTGGTCGCCAATGGTGACCGTATTTCACGAGCTCTCACATACACATATTGATAAAGAATTGTTTTATATATATGGAAAGAATAAAGGTAATTTTTAATTTAGTACTCGCAAATAATTAATAGTGGACAAAACGGTATTTTGTCCGGGACGGTTTTAACCAGGTTTTCTCCACTATGGGAAAAAACCGAACAACCCTGATTCAAAGCCTGCTAGCTATTCCTTTAAATATATAAAGCCTATTTATATATTTATTGGGAGCGTCTAGAATATATATTTTTTAAATGCATCCTTACTTCTGTGTACTTGTTCTATAAATATTTTATTACATTTCAGAATTACAATGAATCTTTGAAATTAGTCAGTAAGTTTCTCAGCATAGAACCCACAAACAGACAAGCTGAACAGCTACAAGCTTATGTGAAAGATAAAATGAAAAAAGGTAAATTACAAAATTGCATATGTAAATTTAAATCTGTAATTGTAAATCTTTTCTGGACTTGCATAGCTTTTTAATTGTAAAATGATAAAAGTTTGTACCAGCTATTATACTTAAGTGCACATTTTCATAGTTTATTTTCAATTAATGATTCTTATTACAGAAGATTAATATTCACAAATGCTTAAGGTTTGTATTATATGTGTGATCTGATAATTAACTCATCAATTTTTGTTGTTGTAACTCTTGTAATATATTTTTTATACTTGCAAATTATTGATAAGCATAAAAATTGACTAATCCATTGGCAATATAAAATAACATGGCTTGGTATTTAACGATTGATAGTAAAATACTCTAGTACCATTTTCTTTTATTTTTTGTATCGTAAATATTTAATCACTTTTCTCAAATTTTAGTCTTTTATCTAAGTCTTAGTTATAACTACGATTCATGCCAGCATGACGACAAAGTGACCATTGTTGCTAGGCTTTGACTAGCATTTTAGCTAAAATACCTCAGCCAATATTTTATCTTTTTCGAAAATTAATACTTTTGACACTATTGATTACTATTTTGTCCTGCTTCACTAGTGGTTTTAACCAAGCAACCATACTCGTGTTTTAAGAAACGTGAATCAATAAAACCTTGTTTCGATTTTTATCAACAGAAAAATAGTAACTATGTAACGTGTGCAAAGTGAAAAAGTAATTTAAAAGGGGAGTAGATGATAGCAGGTAGGGGAATACTTGTGCTGAGAATACTTGTATAAAACAGATTGCACATTATGAGATGTGTTTAAATATTTTCACATTCAATTCACCTATTAAAAATTGAAATTAAATTCAAATGTACTAAATAAATAACATTTCCCAATATTTTCAGTATTTTTCCATTTCTACCTGCAAATGTTTGAATAAAATTAGTGATTATTGTACAGAGATTTTTTTATGAAATTATCTGTTTTTTGTTTTTTTGAAAAATTATTGTTGGCATATTTTAGTTAATTTTACTAATTAATTAATATCCTGTAGCAAAATGTTAAAAAAACTAATGGCAGTTTAAACCCTGATCGTTGCCTAGTTATTGACAAATGTCATCCAAATCACAAATCTGGACAACAAATTTGGTTGCTTAAAATAATTTAAACAACCTATTTTATTTACGAATATGTTTTAATATTTGTAAAATATTTATAATCAAAATCTACATATTTAAAACAGACTTTTAACTGTAATTTTTCTTCTCTTCTTGATAAAGGATCATTAATAGCTCAATAATTTTCAATTTTCTACTCTTAAGGTTCTGTGTCAGTGCTACATTGAGTCAAGTCTATTACACTCTTGCTTTCATACTGCTCATGATGATCACATATTTTCTCTCGATGAGGACTAGTGATTAATTATTTCAACCTAAAACACTACTGTGTTATTTAAATTAATGATGTTTGCTTATTTCCTTCTTTCTGCACAAATTTTTGATGCATTTTACTGCAAGTCATTAAAAATTTGTCTTGCATATTTCATGTTTAAATTAATTTTTGGAATTAAATTTTTTTCTCTTTGCATGAATTAATATTAATAAAACGGAAGCACACAAAAAGCTTTTTTTACCATTTTCTTTTCTTTTCTCAGAGTTTTCTCCAGGTTTTAAAAATTTGAAATGCAGCTAGGAGTTACAAAAACTGTGTTAACCCTTTAATATTCATTGAGTTCATACTGAAACCAAACATTTGACATTTTTAAACATTTTTTAGTGCAACAATTTTTCAATATATTTTTTTCCCTCCTTGTTTTAATTTTTTTTTTTTTTTTGGTACTTTTCCTGTTCGGCAGATAACAGCACTACTTTAAATTTAACAAATGATGTTTCAGAGAAAGCCAGATGCAGAAGTCACTAAAAATTTCTGCATAGGCACATTACTGTTTTGATGAAGGGCCATTCTATTATTTTGGTTTGAAACTAAACAACTGTTGCAAGTTTTTGCAATGTATAATGTTTAGTTACAAAGTTATTTATTAATTAAATTATACATTATTTGAATTTAACATTAGATGTTTGAAACAGAAATTTCTCAAAAATTAAAAATTCCAATTGTTTTCTTTTTACATACATATGATCAACTATGAATCTAATAGATATATTTTAAATTAGTTTAGTAGGTCTCAAAAGTAAATATGTGATGAACTTTAAAGGGTTAAGGGGTTTTGGACAGTGTGAAATCAGTGTGAGAATGGAGCAGACATTTAAAATTTTTTAAATAAGATGCTTTGAAGGAAGGTAATGTGGAAGGAATTGACTGTGCATACTTTCAAAACTGTAAAATAGGGGGAGAGAGAGAGATGGAGGCTTACAAATTTTAAAATGAAGCAAGGCTATAAAAACCATATTTCTAGGTTTTTGAATAAAATGTACGTTTTATTCAGTTGAACATGAAATCTTGTTCAGTTTTGCATACAACAATATATATATGTATTTTTTTTTTATATTATTTTTTAGAGGGTCTCATGGGTATGGCTATTGTTGGAGGCGCTGCTTTGGCAATAGGAAGTATAGTTGGCATTGGTATGGCTCTAGCCAAGAAATGATGGTAATGTTTATTCTTTTATTATATATAGAATTTGATGAAAACTTTTACACAACTCTTTGTAGTTATTTTACTTTATAAATAATTAAATAAGTATTTTTGAATTTATAAGAAAGTAAATTAAAAGGACAAAATTAGGAATAGCTATTTCAACCAAAAGCAAATAATTTGGCTCAACGTCATCATGACCTTGTCTTTTTCATGACAATGCTGGCATTTATTCTAGAGGAAACTTTCTTCCTCACACCTATTGCATACACTCAAGAGTCAAAACATTATGACCACTTGTCAATAACGAGTTGGCCCACCTTTGGCTCGCAACACAGCTGCATAACCCGCTTGGCATGGATGCCGCAAGTCTTTGGTAGATAGCCAGAGACAGATTCTACCAGATGTTTAAGCAACGATCACGCAAATCCCAGGTATTTGAACTCTGAGCTGCCGCTCCATGACATCTCAAATGTGTTCTATCGGATTGAGATCTGGTGAGTTAGATGGCCAGGACACTAACTGGAATTCAGCATCATGCTCCTGGAACCACTTGAATACAATTCGAGCCTTGTGACACTGAGTGTTGTTCTGTTGGAACATTCCATTTCCAGTTGAGAAGATAAGACGCCATGTAAGGGAGCACCTGGTTCGCAACAATATTCAGATACTCCGTAGAGTTCATGGTCTGCTCTACCACAGCCACAGGTCCCCAAGACGCCCAAGAGAACGTCCCCCAAAGCATAATACCACCACCACCGGCCTGTGTATGACCTGCTGTACATTGAGGGAGCAACCGTTCGCCTGGAAGACGGCGTATCCTGACACAGCCATTGGCGTGAATGACAAACCATGATTCATCTGGCGTAAAATCAGAACTGTGACTTAAAATCAGAACATTTTATTAGTAATTTTTATTGCTAGTAGACAGTGGTAAAATCTAACTGTTTTTCATCATACTATTTAGCAAGGGATAAAGCCTCTCTGCTTTGTCATATGTCTATTTTTATTCATAAGTATATTGTTGCTTATATCTTCTATTTTGGGGAAAGTTTTGTTTTCTGTTGGTAGGAAATTAGAAAAGCTTTTATCAGAAACTTTTTATATAATCTTAGGGTTATGTGTTGTGTTTTAGTTTAGTTGTTAAAACTAATACATTTACTATTTAATAGTTTAAATAAATTTAACATTAAAGTTATGTGTCATTAAAAATCTGGCGTGCATTAAAAACTCATGAGTGTTAAAACTACACAACTTCCATTACCCTCTACTACAGCTATTATAAATTCTCTTTGGAGATGGTGTGATTCTCAAAAGACATAAAATTGACCTAACCAATCAGTTATCAAACTGTTTTCATGTAGTAACAATCTAATATGTCTATCGAAAAGGCATATAAAAAAGAGTTTATATAACGAGTTTAAAAATTGGTAGGACTGCTTTAGAAACACATATTTTCAAGACCTAAAACTAACTTATCAGGATGCCTATGAATTTTCCTGTAGTAACCAAGTAATATATTCAAAAGGACATCTGGAAAAGGTGTCTATGTTCTAAATTTGAAGAAAAATTTCTAGAGAATATTGAATGAATAGAGAAAATACCGGCTTTCATTCCTACTTCCAATTTTCACCAAAACATGGTAGACTCATCTGTTCACTGGAGGCGACCAATTATACATGAAAGGAAAAGGACATTTCTCAGACAATTAATATGGCAAATTTAAACAAAATCCGTAAAACTGTATTTTAAGAAACTTATTTGCAAGACCTAAAATTGACCTGCTTATATAAGATGCCTATCAGTTTTTCTAAAGTAATCATCTATTACATACTACAAAAGGACATCTAAAAGAGGGTTTATATCATATAGCAAATTTGAAGGAAATCATTACAGCCGTTTTTGAGATACAGACTTAAAGTACTACTTCTGATTTTTATAATTCTCATCAAAAGTTGGCAAATTCATGTAAATCAAGCAGGGATGAGAATTTTCAGACTTTTGTAGGAATTTCAGACTTTTCTTAATTTTTTAAAAACTATTTTCAGGTTTTTGCTTCTAAATATTCTTATTTTTGTTCAATTTTCTTTCTTTTGACTGTTTCTAAACAATTTATTTTTATATATTCTCCAATTTTGCTTATAGAAAGTATGATTTTGGTATCTGTTTCTTCTTTTATTACTAAAATTAAATTATCTTTGAGTTCTGCTGATACTTTCAAACTTTTTGTCTATTTCCCACTCTCATCTCTGATCAAATGAAAAATCAACATTAATTTTTGACCACATACAATACTTTTATTACCTACATTGGTCGAGTGATAGAAGTAAAAATTTCTTTAACTTTAAAAAACTGTAATAATAAAGCTACAAATATAATTACGATAAAAACAAAACCTTACTTTAGCTTTACAGACGTAACTTTGAACGGTGAAGTACTTTCATTCAGGCCCCCCCCCTTATCTTCAGCACCAGTTACTCTATGCGGTGTTGATTCTGTGAACAGTCGAACGGTCCAAACGAACAGTCAATCAAACAGTCCAAAAGAAATCTTCACAGAATCAACACAGCATAGAGTAACTGGTGCTGAAGATAAGGGGGGGGGGGGGGGGCTGAATGAAAGTACTTCACCGTTCAAAGTTACATCTGTAAAGCTATAGTAAGGTTTTGTTTTTATCGTAATAAAAAATTTCTTTTCTTGAACTAGGCTTATTACTTAAAATCAGCAGGATTGGTGCGTACATCCCATTCTCAAAATGCTTGGTCTTTACTAGGCCGAGCATTTTGAGTATGAGACAGTAAAGACTTTACGTTCTTCACACACTAATCTCAAATAGGTTACTTGTTCACTTGAAAATTAAAAATATCAACTGTGTTTGTATGATAGACCATTGGCATGTTATCTTAGGAGATCCAAGTTTGATTCATGACCTAGTTGCTTTTTTGTTCTTAAAATGTATTTTAACCTTTCCATTTAAAATAATATATTATTAAAATAAAAATTCATGCAATTTTTATTCCGAAGTATGGAGAGGAATGTTTATCTCTGGATATTATAAAGGTTGCTCTTCTCCCAAAATAATTGTGATTTTTGTTTGTCAAAATTGAAAAAAAAAAAAGTTTCCATGTCTCTCTTTACTTTCATTTTCCTAAACAAAGCATAAACTATAAGGAACATGCATGCTACTTCCTGTTGCATAACAATATGTACTGGGCTTTACTTATCTGGTATACATTTTCCTGTACTAAATATTGAGTGTATTTGGGTCATTGCCAACATAAGGGGTAGAAACCATGTCCCTTAGCCCTCAAAAATAGAAAATATTTTCAATCAGAAAAAAATTTACAACTAGGCTATTTCTTACGATTTTCTCTAGTTGAATATTATTATAAAAGTTTTTAATGTTATTTATTTTTCTTAGAACTCGACCGATAAAACCTGGAATGTCCACTCCGTGGACTGTCCCCAAGGGAAGTCTGCAGAATATAGCATTATTTTCAAGCTTAATATTAATGTTTTTTAATTACATTTTGATTTAAGCAGGACATAATTATCCTTAAAAATATATTTATTAAATTTTAGAGTTATAAAATGAATCTTGTTTTTTTAATTAATTTATAACAAATGTCCCTAATAAAATGCTTCCACTCCGTGGACAACTATTTAATTTCCCATAAAGTTCAGTAGATGGCACTGTCTGTCACCAGTGTGTAACTGAGAAGAAAGAGGGGGAAGCCATCTTTGTTTTTACCTACATGTGCTGAACTCAATGCTTTATTTCGTTCTGTTAAAATAGATTTCATCTGTGATAGCTCTGTTTGGCTATCTCATCAGTCCACTCCGTGGTCAGAAGTATACAAGTAATTATAAAGATTATTTATTATCTAATTATTATTACAATTAATGATTATAAGACTTAATTCAACACTAAAGTTAAATTGTTCCTGATGTTGTTGCGTTGTTCCTTAAAATTCAAAGTCAGACATTCTGTCCACTCCGTGGACATCATTTGATCACGAAGTGGACACTTCTTTCCACGGAGTGGATACTTTCAAAATTAATCTTAAAAATAGATACATTTGAAAAATAATCTAAATAAATTTGATAAATAAATTTTATCCCTTTATTTTTTTTTTTTTGTTAGCCTACTGATTGCTTAAGGTGCAATGGAAATATATTTTCCCCCTAACTTTTATATTTTTATTCGTGATTTTCTAAAAATGTCATTTTAACGTCTTTAAAAGAGTATTTGCTATTTTTTACTGAACTCTTAAGCATTTCTCTTCATGGTTTAAATGTAACAACAGAATTCGTATTAATATAATTTTAAGAACAGTTTTATGAGTGTTGTTTACGGAGTAATGCAAAAGGATGATGTATACTATATGTCCTTTTTTTTTTTTTTTTTTTCTTTTTAATTTTAAAGGTAAATTGTAGAAAAGGTGACATAACACTTTAGAAAAATAATTGCAAAAATATAATTAAATTTAGTTTCAGAAGAAAAAATAAATAAAAATATTTTTGTTTTACAGCAAAACTAAAATTGTTTTGTATTTTTATTAATTGAATAACTTTTTTTTTTTTTTTTTTTTTTTTTTATATATATATATATATAAAAACAATACTTAAAATATATATTTATTTTCTCTGCAGAAATTTATTATGCTGTTCAAGAAAAATGGAAATTCGCATGTAACCCAATGCAGGACAAACAAATGTGCACAAACCTTCGCTCAAACTCAGTCAAAAAGAAAATTAGGTGGAGTTGAAAATCAAAAAGATAAGAAAAATAACAAGAAAAAGAAACTTCCCAGCCAAACTACAGAAAAACGTAAAGAACAAAAAAGAAAAAGTATGCAGAGAGCAAGAGACAGACTAATGCTCCTATTACACACAAGACGTTTTCACACAACTTTTGAGATAATTGTAAATTTGGCTCAAATCACGTCAATGCCCAGTGTAATAGGAATTGGGAATACGATCAATTTTTTCTGGCAAGTCAGACTGTGATAAACCAGTGAGAAGAAAACTCTTTATGTACCGAGAAATGACAGCGCCGGCGGGAATTCATTCACCGTTTTCCTCTTCGCTCTCCCATGTCGTCCCCGTTAAAACAGAGATAAATAGGTGTGCCTTGACAAGTACTGTACACCGTGTAAACCAGTTTTTCGAACAATTTTTGATTCAACTATTGTAACCTTCTTTCGGTTTACAGCTTTCGAAAATTGGAGCAAAAATTGGATGAAATAAAAGTCGCGTGAAACATCTTTGTGTATAATAAGAGCATAAGAAATGATCCCGCAAGACATGAAGAAGGAAAAGCTAAAGAAAGATAAATATATCACAGAAGGAAGAATACTGTAGTTAAAATGTTTGAACAAATGAAATGAAGTGTTAGGAAAAAATGGAAGAACCAAAACAGAAATCAAGGGGAGAGATTGAAGAAACAGAATAATCTTTGAAGAACATCTCAGAGATGATACACCTCCTGAGACACCTCGTTCAGCAGCCATAAACATCACACTACCACAAATTAATCCATCTCTGAAAACAAAACCATCTGTATCATCATCTAGCAGACTAGAAAGTGGAAGAAAAAGGTCGAAAAAGAACAGTGAAAGGCTTTGTGAAGAAAACAAAAAATTGGTTAGGAAGCTTGAAAAACACAAAAAGCATGTGCAAAGATCTAAGGATGTGAAGTCAAAAAATAATACTACTGATTCTGAAAAACCCAAGAGAAAAGTGAAAAAAATTATCACAGAAGCAAATTCAAAAGAAATTGAGAAATGTATTATTTTTGGCGAGGTTATAAAAAAGCCAATAAAAGAAAGTTTTAAAGGCGCAAAATCAAAGAAGAAACTTAAAGAAATCTTCGAAGTTTTAACAGGAAAAATAGCAAGGAAATACAAGTGTCTTCAACATATTAGATCAATCACATTAAAAAAAAAAAAAAAAGAAAGAAAGAAAGAATATGCGGAACCAACAATTATTTTCCTGTTATTTTCATTTTTCAAAAGAATTAAAGTAAAAATATTTGTTGATTATTTTCTAAAACACAAGTAAAACAATAAGAATGAAAAGATACAGCTGCAAAATAACTTTCAGGTTTGGATATTTATAAGTGTCCACTCCGTGGTCAGTGATGTCCGCTCCGTTGACACATTAATTTTGAAATTAATTAATTACCAACCAAAAAATAGCTAACGAGATAGCTCATCAAGTAATTTAGATTCATAGTTGTCAAAAAGGAATTAAGGAATTTTTTCAAATTTTTTTGGTAAAATTTTTATATTTTCAAATTAGTCTTCGTTTTCTACCCTTTAGATTGGCAATCACCCATTTACATTTTATATGAAAGAATGTAAAAAAAAAAAAAAAATATTTCTGTTAACCCATTACCCACTACGCAACACCAGAAATAATTGAGTTTAACAGTAAACTAAAAAAGATATTTTATATTAAATATTGTTTTATATAAGGAAAGGATAGATGTTTATTTTATTACAAAAAACTTTTATCTGTAAAATAATTTTATATTTAAAAATAAATTTCAAACTTGAAGCACTAATCAATCCAAAACTTTTGAAAATCATCATATTTGAATAAGTTTACATAACTTGTAAAAAAAAATGTTTCACAATAAAATAATTACTTTTGAAGTCATCTGTAGTGTTTCCTGTTTTATAATCCCACAAGGAAATTTCCATAAACATTTATTTGTCTTCCTTATATACTCTTATTCCACTGAAGTTCTTTAAATACAACACCCTGTATTTAGTAAGATAAGACTAATTTTAATAATTTTATTTTAAATTATTGTTATATATGATCAAAATAATGAGTATTACTGTTTGTATTTAGAAAAAAAATCATCATTTCTAGTTTTGGTGGCTAATGGGTTAAAAAGGGCAGTTTTGCAAATATTCTTTTTTGCAACCAGGTTTCACAGGCCCGGCTCATATCCTCCCTGGTTGAGAATCGCTATTTTGAAATAAAAGTATTATGTTTATTAAAAAAAAAAAGTTTTAAAAAGAGCTTTTTATAATTGGTTATGCATATTCATTTAGAGTGTATTTTTAATGAAAAAATTTAGATAAAATAACATAATAATAAAATCAAACCATTAATTTTCTTTTTATGTGTTTAAAAATAATTGAGTTAATGAGTTGTGCATTTAGTATATCTTGATAAATGATGCATTCATATGAAGTAACAAGTTATTGCTTTTGTAATATATATTTGCATTTATTATTTTTAAGTTATACATAAGACAAAAAAGTTTATTATATTTCTCTCTCTCTTTTTTTTTTTTTTTTTTTTTTTTCTAGACAAACATACATCCTCTTGCTTTTACAAAGATATATAGTTATTTTGTCTGGACCAGAGACTTTTCGAAAACATGTAAATGTACGAGACACTGTAAATTTTGCTTCTCACAGCATGCTGTATCTATTTTTCAAATTATTAAATAAAAGTATATAGTTAGTTCAGATTTGTAATTTATTTCTTAAATGTTGGTAAAAAAAATCTGATGTGGGCACCACATGACTTCCTTATACACTTTTAGAAATATACATAATGTTAAAAAACATTGACATTGGACCTGAAACAGTTGGCTAAAAATATTTAAAAAAAATGAATTATCACCGTGTTCTGAGTTTTCTGAAAGTTAGCTAAAAACCGATTGCAAGATTTGTACTGGTATTGGCTAAAAGTATTAAAAAAAGGAATTTTACCATGTTCTGAACTATTCTGAAAGTTTCAAATGTCTACCTAGTCGGGAAGTTAGTTAAATAATTTTTTTGTTGGACCATATAAACGCTGCCGAAGGCAGCAGGGACCTGAAACAGTTGGCTAAAAGTATTAAAAAGATGCATATTCACCGTGTTCTGAACTATTCTGAATGTTTCAAATGTCTAGCTAGTCGGGAAGTTAGTTAAATAAATTTTCTGTTGAACCATGTAAACGCTGCCGAAGGCAGCAGTGACCCGAAACAATTGGCCAAAAATATTTTAAAAATGCATTGTCACCGTATTTTGAGCTTTTCCGGAAGTTTTAAATGTCTAGCTAGTCGGGAAGTTAGTTACAAATCGATTCCAAGATTTGAACTGGTAACGCTGCCGAAGGCAGCAGGGACCCTATACAGTTGGCTAAAAGTATTTAAAAAATGCATTTTCACCGTGTTCTGATCTAATCTGAAAGTTTCAAATGTCTAGCTAGTCGGGAAGTTAGTTAAATAAATTTTCTGTTGAATCGCATAAACGCTGCTGAAGGCAGCAGGTATCGGAAACAGTTGGCTAAAAATATTTAAAAAATGCATTGTCAACGTGTTCTGAGCTTTTCTGAAAGTTTCAAATGTCTAGCTAATCGGAAAGTCAGTTAAATTGCAAGATTTGTCTAAACAGTTTTTGAGTTATTACCGTTTTTTGATACATTATGGCCAAATTTTTGTCATTATGAACCTAATTTTCCTAAATATCTCCAAAACGGAAAATCATAGAAAGTCCAAAAAGGGAGGTGCACAACTAGATGTTATAACAAACCTATGTACCAATTCGCAACTTTCTACGTCCAACCGTTTTTGAGTTATGCGACATACCCACACACAGACACACACACACATACAGACGTCACGAAAAATCGTGTAAAATCCCTTATATCTCTAAAACGAGAGCTCGTGTTAAGATGACACTTGCAGGTGTGCAACTAGACATCATGAAAGTCACACGTATAAATTAGCAACATTCAGCGAGCATTCGTTTTCGAGCAATGTGAAATACAAAATCCATTTCGCAAATCGGGATTACTATACTTCCTTATACTTTGTATAAGGAAGTAAAAAATGTGTTGTAAAATCATTTTTTACATTTTTAAAAATTTTCTATGAAAATATTCTCATATGAAATAATAATAATATAATAATAAATATTATAGAATTGCTTTTTGGATATTTATGGCAGATTGTTTATTGCTTGGTTATTTAGGCGGGCATAATATAATAATAAATATAATAATATAATAATAAATAATATAATATCTCATATGAAAATATTTCATATTTTCATATGAGTAATATATACGAATCCTAGTAGCTTAATATTGCAAGAACATCGGAAAACATTGATTTAAATAGATGTAGATTAAGAGATGCTTAATTTATTTTTAATATTTTCTGATGTATATTTTAATACATTAAAGTTTCGAATGGCATGAAACTATATAATATTTTTGTTTGCTCATTTTTAATTTTTGAACTGTTAAAATATTCTATCAAAAGAACTATTGTATAAGCCCTGTAATAACAAAAAATTGTAAAAAGTTGATAATAACCTTGAATTTCTTAGCTTAAGCTTTTCCAGTTGGGATCCCGGAACCTTCTTCAGAAGTCTTTTGGTGAGTACTGTCTTTCTTTCTTCTAATTCTCTCTTGCAGCAAGTAGTGCCATCTACAGTTTTTACTGGGCTCTACATCATTACAAGAGCCCCTATTGGTCATGATTTCAATAGTTTTGTAGTTTATTGCATAGCTGTGGTTGTTATATTCGGATAATTTCTAAATGTTTTTAAAGTCTATTCTGATGTCTTGTTCATTGTTTATTTTTGTGAGGGCAGTATTTGTTTAGTTAAATTTGATATCAGCTTCATGTTCTTTAATTCTTATACAGATTTTGCATTTGGTCAAGATTTTTAAAATGTCTGGAAATTATCCGATTATAACAATCCCAGCTATGTAATAAACCACAAGTTTATTGAAATCCTGACCAAATCCAAATTGTAATGATGTGGAGCCTAGAAAAAACTTTGATTGTAGATGGCATTACTTTCTGACAAAGAAAACCTAAAGAAAGGAACACATTACTCACCAAAAAGCTTTTGAAGAAGTTGGGACATAAAATTATTTAAAATGTATAGTTGATTCTCGATTAACTGGGATTGAATTATTCAGATTGTAGATAATGATAATACAGGATAGCCCAAATAAATTAGTAGTGTGATCATACAATGATTATCGGAAAATGTCAATTATGAAAGTTTTAACATGTGTACTGCCATTGTATTTGTTTGTTTGCATGGCTGTAACTTTTATATATATATTATAAAAAGTAGGAATCCTACAAGGGAGATGTAGCTATAGTATTCTAGCAAATTTATACCTCTATTATTATGAAAAACAATCCTGTTATGATGATGTCCGGCTTTATTGTTGCATAGATGATATTATTGTATTTTATCTTAACAAGAAATCACAAAATACCTTTTCCTTTAATTATCCATCTAACCTAAAGCTAACTCAAAATACTCTAACTAAATATCAATTAACCTTTTAGATCTAAAGATTACCTTTAATGGTAATAAAATTTACACAGGCATCTATGATAAATGGCAAGATTTTAAAACTTAATTTAAATTTTAAATGAAGCGTTTATTAATTAAAAATATATAAGTAAACACCTTACTTTAGCTTCATTATACTTTCAAAAAGCTTTTCTTGGGAGGGTCCTCCCCTTTCTCATTTGCATCTTGCTGTAGTGGACAGTGACTATCCATAGTTTCATCTTGATCTTTAAGCAGGTGGCACCACTGAAAATCGATTCCGGCGGATTAGTGGTCATTAATAGCAGTTCGATTATTAATTATTTCAATAGTTTCTCTAAAAAATGCGTACGTAGGATTATCATAATTAGCGATTTTGGTTATGTCATTAAATTTTATATCTATTTTGTTTTCCTGGTAGGTTCTAGCTAGAGCAGTGGTGTATCTGGCATAATTTATATCGTTTTGGTGTTCTTTTAAACGGGTTTTTATTTTTATTTTTGTTACTCCTATATAACATCCTGTACCTTTATTTTGGTATTGAAAAGGGATTTTATAAACGCCAGCAGTTTCAAGGGGACGAATCTTTAGAAACATCATCATTAACCACTTATTTTGTATAAAGAATATTAATAAATTGATCACAGTGTAAAATGGGTTTCCCTAAAAACTTTGTATTTTCCATTTTATATCCATAACCATGTCTCTGTCAGTATGTAAAAAAATAAAAAGAGAGTGCCACTTTTGTGTATTTTAACCAAAAAAAAATTATAAAATAATTAAAGACAATAAAAAAAAGTGGAGATTGGGTGGGCAGATGTTTGATTACGGAGGATGGGTGATGTTGTTTGGCTGAATGGTTGGGTGGGAATGTGAAATTATATATTTAAAAAAAAAAAAAAAGCAGAAGGCCTGTTGCATTTACCTTGTATTGATATGCAATTTTTCTTTTTCCATTACAAGTTCAATTACTTCATTGTTTGAGTTGTCAACTATTCTTAAAATTAGCAATCATACAGTTAAACACAAAATATAATAAATATCCCTGTTGCTGTGTTGTTTCATTGTTCTTTAAGCTATAAATCCATAAACCTTGAAATTTGTTTGTTGTACTCTGGTTTGTTGAACAACTGGACCTCTGAATTGTTTTTGCGTTTTTGGTCCATGTGACTCCAAATGTGTCATCCTGTTAGTATTGAATGTTTATAATGGTTGTTTTTGTAGGATTCTCTGTTATTTGTACTTAATAGCTTATTCCACTTTCAATTTCACTTCATGTACAATAGGGGGCCCACTGGCGATTTGCTATTATAGCCACTAATGAACAAAATCTTACATTGGTGCTCAAGGGTTAGAAAGGTCTCCCTGATGAATTTTTTTCACCTTTCTGAGCTTCTCTTTCTTGAATTTTACTTTTGTCTTGGTCTATGTGGTTTCAGTGGTCATGTATATGTTGCTTGGCTTTTACTGTGTTTGATAATTCATTTTTAATAATTCAATATTATATATATATGTATGTCACTGATAATCCATACGCAGATATTTCAATATATAGAATTATATAGCAGCTCATTTCAGAAAATTATGGAGTGGAAAGCTGATTTTATTTATATATATATATATATATACACCAACTATGTGAAAAATACCAGATCTGGGAATTGAACCCAGCCTTCTGCTTTACGTGCGGATGCTCAAACCATCGAGCTACCCTGGCTGATTACCAGCTAGGCATTTCTCACATAATATTCATTGGCAAAGTCACCGAGTCTGCAAACACAGCTGTATCAAGTGACATTAATCATGACACAACTCCAATTAGACCATGAAATTTTTAATTAAATTTAGAAATTTATTCATCAAGCCTGAAAGTTCATTTCAGAAAATTATTGAGTGGAAGGCTGATTTTTTATACCAACTATGTGAAAAATACCAGAGCCGGGAATCGAACCTGGGCCTTCCGCTTTTACGTGCAGATGCTCAAAAGATCGAGCTACCCTGGCTGATTACTCACATTACATTCGTTGGCAAAGTCACCGAGTCTGCAAACACAGCTGTATCAAGTAACATTAATAATCATGGCACAACTGCAATAGACCATGAAATTTAGTTGGTGTAAAAAAATCAGCCTTCCACTCCATAATTTCCTGAAATGAACTTTCAGGCTTGATGAATAAATTTCTAAATTATATAGCAGCTGTTAAATAATAATAATTGATATTAAGTTATTGATATTCAGTGTATCCATAATTTATTCACCAGATAACAAGTTTAAATGTAATTTTATGAAGTAAAAAGAACTAATTTTTGTAGATTTAATCTTTATTTTAAAGAATTTTTTTTGTTCTAATTTTTGTGTATGACGACAGGGATCTTGTTTAAAGACGAAATGGAATTTTGCAATGAAAAAGCAATATGGATTTTTGATTATGATGTATTATAACTAAAATTCTTATTTATTTTTAATGTAACATATTGTACACATTTAAAAAATGCATATTTCAGATTTACTTTTTTTAAATTTATTTTTTATTTATATTATGTTAACTCGGCGTATATATTTACGTAAATTTGCAGACAATAAAAATGAAACAGGGTTCCCACGGTCCTTGAAAGTCCTTAAGAAGTACTTGAATTTCATTTTCTTTTTCAAGGGCCCTTGAAAGTACTTGAATTTCATGTAAAGTCCTTGAAAATCCTTGAATTTTCTGCTCTAGCAAACGCTCGCTCAAGGTTAAACTATCTCCATCTCCACAATGCACGTGCCGCTGTCTAATATAATTGCATTTTGTCATAAAATTCTCATTTCATTATCTTGCTTTTGCATATAGTTTCATCTTATTTGTCTTTTTTGCCAATCTCATACCTATTTGGTAAATCTCATACCTGTTTGGTATAGACTAGTCATTAATATTGAGCAAAAAGTGACCAGACCAGAACTCAAACCTAAGAACTTTAGAATAATCAGAATGATTCCAATTCCAAATCCTAATCTAATCATTCTTTGACCTTTGACCTTTGTAAAAGTTAATTTGGTCAATCCATCAAAAATGTATTGTGAAAACAGGCAAAGTTATTATTCTACTTATAAAAAAAAAAAAAATAATAATATAAGTGTTCTGTGATTTACTAAAGTTTTGTGTATATGCCTAGCATTCTGCGATTTTCCCCCATAGTCCTTGAAAAATTTCAAATGGGCCTTAAAAAGTACTTGAAAAGTCCTTGAATTTTTTTCCGTTTTAAGAGTGGGAACCCTGTGAAATAAAATCATCTTTTTAATAATAAAAACCCTAGTTTACCAAAAGTAACACTGAAAATTATATCATAAACAGTGATGCTTCTTATGTGTTATAGTGCGTAAATTATGCGAAAAATCGAAGGCAAGATGTGATAAATTTATTGTGGTGGGTCTCAGGGGACGAGTAATTTTCATTCATAAAAATATTTCAAACTGGAAGAAAGAAAAAAAAAAATTTTTTTTTAGATATATTTTTCGTTTAAAACTGATATATTTTTAAAAATTTTTGAAGCATTCTGCTCTGAAGAAGAAAAAAAAAGCTTTTAAAACTTCATTTTACCATTCAGGAAAAAGAACCAATTCTATTTGATAAACACAAACGAGTGGCCAGCACAAAATCAAAAACAAAGTTCCGACTCCGAGACAAGAAAACGAAGTTCCGATGCAGAAAGATTATCAGTCAAAAGTGTACAATACACTGAATCGCATCACTGGGTAACTAATCGCCAATGAGTGCCCCCTACCAAAGTTTTGCCGAAACATGAAATTTGAAAAATTGTCGAAAAAACCATTCTTTAAAAAAATCAAAAACATTCCTATCCAATTCCAATAAGATAAATACACACAAGTACAAGTGGCCAGCACAAAAACAAACAAAAAGTTCTGAAACAAGAAAACTAAGTTCTGATAAGAAAAAGTTACCATTTAAAAGTGCCGATACATTGAATCGCATCACCCTGCTGCATTCTAAGTTCATTGAAACAAAACAAAAACAAATGTAACGGATGAACTAACGTGATTACAGAAACATCACATTATGTCTGTATTAAGATTCAAGTAACTTCATTACTAAGAAAACCTAAGTATTAAAAAAAATAATAATATGTTTGCTGCATTAAGCAAAAAAATAAATAAATAAAAATATTTTTGCTAATGTCAGAATGTTATTATTATTATAGTAATTTCTTTTACAGATAAGTAAGTACGCTTTTACATTTTTCCCTAATGCATTATTTAAGTTATCAGTATATTTTTATTGGTAGGTTATTTTGTGATTAAAGGAGGGTGGGGGACTGGGGGTAGCTTTTACAGACGTGATATTCTTCAGGGACCGATATCCAGAAAATTCTGATAACTGGAATCAGGTCGGTTCCGCGATTGCCGGATAATGAATCCTGTACTATATTTGAAGTGGAATGTGTAACTAAATTTTGTAATCAATCTGCTTTACCCCCCCTCCCCCCCCCCCCTAAAAAAAAAAAAAATTCTCATTTTGTTTTCTTAATGCTGATAATTTCAAGGACTTCTTAAAAATATTTCTAGAATAATAATAATTAGCTATTGTAATATATTTTTTTCCCTGGTTCCAGAGCATGTTGAGCTAAATGTTTTCAAGTATAGTAGACAAAGTATAGTAGAATTAATTTCCCAACTTTCTTATAAAAATGTTAGCACTAGCACATTTTTAAAATAAAAAATCTAACAAGATAAAGTAATTACAGTTTATATACAATGTTTATGTGTAAATAACAATTTTAAAATGGCACCTTAGTAGATACATAATGGCAACTAAGAAAACAATGTTAGTTGCCATTTCGCACCCAACTTGCTGATTCTAATTTTGACCCCTGCCAGGATTTTGAGACTAGCGGCATCACTGCATAAAACAGTATATAAAGTATTTGAAATTTTATTCATGGTTTCATGTATATATTTCAACTGAATAAACTAATGAAAAGGGATAATTAACAGAAAAACTTACATCACAATCACAACAATGTATTGAGATAAAGAAAATAATTTTTTTCCATGGTTTCTCACACAGCCACTTACATCCATAAAACATGTATAAAAGTTAAAAAAAAAAAAAAAAAAAAAAAAAAAAATCCAAACTTCTATGAACATCCTACATACATCTGTTAGCACAACAAATGACACACTTTTTTACATCCATTAGATATGTTAAATCTCCAAATATCCAGTAGTTGGACTTGTTACATATAATAGATATTGAAAATATCTAAATCTATTAGACGTCAAAAACAGCACGTCTAAATTTCATCTACATTTAAATATTTAATAGATGTCTGTAATTGGTACAGGATATCCAGGACTTTTAATGGACAATCTCAAGATATTTTATACCTTTTCATGGATCAATGGATGTAGATTAGATGTCTTATGGATATAAGAGGTTGTGTGGGTTGCTTAACTTTGGAAGATTCATTTATTTGTTTTCAGTAAATAAACTAATTTCTATTTTCAGAATAAATTTTTGTTATGCAGAACTTTATTATGTCAGTGGAAAATAATAAATATGTGGAATTCAACCATGTCGAGATTAATTCATAATTAAAATAAAATTTAAAATAAGGTATTACAATGTCATTTTTCATTTCATGGAGATATTTGGACTTCAAAAGATATAAATATCATGATAAAGGAGAAATAAATTTGGAAATATTTGTGTAAAAATCGATCACTAGACAGGTGCAAACAGACTGCTATTAAAATGTGATTAATTGAAATTAACATTGAAATAAATAAATCAAAATAATAACCTTAGAAAATGTTGGTGAAAATTGCAATCAAAGAATTTCCAATCAGGGTGTATTTTTAAAGATATTGAAAACATGAGCTCATAAATGAATATCCATTAATAAAGCCTAATTTATATTAATACTTTTACGGCCTTACTTTCAGTATGGCTAATGGCTTCTGGCTTTCATCGTTCCCGGTAAACTTCTCTCTGCTCCTCCCTTCGCTTCAGTTTGTTGATTATTGCTTGCCAGTTTTGAAGAGTTATACTATGCTCTTGTTTATAAATAAATATTCGTTAATAATAAATAAAACAAAAGAAAGCAAAAACCGTGGTATTAATATCGCTATCAAGCTCATTTGTAATATTTTTTAACGTATACACAATGAAAAAGATCTAATAAACTTTAAAGAAAACACTGGTATTTACAAAATCAACTTAAATTTCTTGGAAAATAAAAAAGCCGCTTACATAGGATTGACTAAAAGATAAATGGAAAACTGTGGAAAATAACATCTCGCTGACCTAAAATTTAATAAAACTTCACAGCCTTTTCCAGAGCTAACATTAATAACCCATTAAATATTCTATAATTACCCAAAATTAGCTAATTTTCACTCACACTCATATCCTTTAAACTCAAAGCCCTTGAAATTGATTCTAATCTACCCTTTTGCATAAATCACTGTGAGCATAGTATAATTCCCCAAAACTGGTAACTAATCGACAAACTAAAGTGAAAGGAGGAGCAAGGGGAAGATGTTTACCAGGAATAACGAAAGCTAGAAGCCATTAGCCATATTGAAGATGACTGTGTTAATGGATTGAAAATGTTCTACAAAAGACCATAAAGGTATGGACTCTTCCCAGTTTCGTCTGCTCAATCATGTGCTAGAAGAAAACGAATAATCGAATTCTGAGAATCAAATTCAATTAAATATTGTTCTTAAGAACAAAAGTGTTAATATTTAATATAAAATAAAATAAAAGTAATATTGTGCATTTGTAAACAGTAGAATTGTTGTATTTGTAAATTTAATAATTTTTTAAAAACACTTTGTTTTTATTTATTTTCAACTGTAAGAATCGATTTTTGTATGTTCGAGTGTAACTGTTGCATTAACTGATCTAGCTTGTTCTTGTGGAATGTTTATGGATTATAATTTGAATTTTTAAAATGTTTTCATTTACAACAAGTTAATTAACTTAGTTACTGGTCTAAATGGATTTATGGTATGATATTTCACTGTCACTGATTTAAGTACCAAAAATCAGAGTATGTAACATGTTCTTCATGAACATCAATAACAAATATAAACTAAATGATGATTGTAAATGTATACAGCAAACAAAAGATGTTGAATAATGATATAAAATGGATTAAAAATGATGATGTGTAAAAAAATAACAGATTAAATGCGATTGATCAAAAATAAGAATAGAAAATATGTTATTTCAGCAACCACTATAGATAAACAAGACTTCGTCTGCTATTTGTTTTTCCTCTATCATGTGACCTATGACGTCAGGTGGGAAAAGCCCATTAATATAATTAGTAACATGAACTCATTTTTAGTAATTTTTCTGTTGCAACTTAGTGCCTAATGTGCCTAAAAAATAAATCTTATGTTAGTAATTTTTCTACAAAATAAGTGGTAAGTTTCTTAGTGTTTGCCAAAGTACACAATCTCGTATTTTCGAAATAACTTATTATTACTACCTAATATTTTAGGAGACATAATTGAAAATTATGTTTCTTTTTTCTTCATGAATATTGTTCAAAGCTATAAGCATTTAGCATTGGAAGATCAAAAGGTATTTAAATTGGTTGTGAACTTTGTGATGAGTCTTATGCAAGTATCTGCCATCAATAAGTATGTACAGTCAAAAACAAAAGTGTCCGAACACTAGCAAAAATTCCTATGTAAAAAAAGTACACTTCATATGGTTTTGTTAAATAAATCCTTGTCGAATCCTGCTCTTAGTCAGTGTAAGAACATGATTTGATAAGGATTTATTTAACAAAACCATATGAAGTGTACTTTTTCACATAGGAATTTTTGTAACAGGGGAGGTGCGGTCTCACAGACCGTGTCGCTAAATGTTAACGACTTTATAAAAAGTTTATCATTCAAAACCATGTCGCTACTTTGGCGACGCATTTTAAATATATCTTTTCAAAATTAGTTATTATAGACATTTTCAGAATATTAAATTTAAATAAGGTAAATATCTTACCTTATCGGTACAGAGTCGAAGGGACTGCCGGCCACTGTAGGTTCATTCCTATTCATTGGTGTCGATTGAAGTCTTAAAACGAAATTAATAGGATATCATTTAGAGACATACATTTATTACATACTACAAAGACGAACACGAAGAACACACACTGAGGAGAAAAGAAGAAACAGATCATTAATATTGGCGCGCAGCGCCATCTACAGGTTTTAGATTTGACCAATAATTAATACATTGGCCCCCGGATGAACATTAATTATATGTTCATTTTCCCATTGTAATTATATCTAATGTTTCTATATCTAATATTTTTCTAATTGTAAGTCCACACAAATGTCATAGTTTATAATGAAAGTTTTTAAAGTTGGTTTAGTCTCTTTCAAAAATTTCAACTGGATAAATCAACTGGAAAGGACGTCTCAATGTACCTGTAGAGGTTTTTATCTCACAAGATCGTACCTTTCCATCTCTACCGGGAAACACTTGAGTTATTACTCCCAATTTCCACAAGTGCCGTGGCAATTTGGAATCATAGATTAAAACAACATCATGTGGCGAATATTCACGAATACTGGAGTGTCGACTTGTCATGGCGTTTTTGAGCTGAAGAAGGTATTCCTTCTTCCATCTTGACCAGAACTGGTCCAATATTCTTTCTTTTTGATTAAAACGTTTCACATATGTTGCTGAAGTTCCAGGAAGCACATGTGGTTTCATATGCACGATAGGTAGGGTAGTAAGTCGCTGACCTACCAAGAAGTGTGCTGGCGTAATTGGAGAAGGTTCTCCTGAGTCTGCATAGACGTATGTAATGGGTCGCGAATTAGTTGAACTTTCAATTTCACATATAACTGTATGTAGTTGTGTGTTAAAGTGGTTTTGCCAACCACCTTTCTTAAGGCAGATTTTACAGATCGCACCAGTCGTTCATAGAAGCCTCCCCACCATGGCGACATTTCCATGATATATTTCCATTTTATTTTATTACTACTATAGTAATCTCTAACGTCGGGATGGGTAATTATTTTCCAAATGTGCCTTAACTCAATATCAGCTCGATGAAAGGTTCGAGCATTATCTGAATATACTGTATGGCAAAGACCACGCCTTGCTACTATTCTTCTGAAGGCCAATAAGAATGTTTCTGTAGATAGGTTCTCTACCAATTCTAGGTGCACTGCTCTTGTAATTGCGCATGTGCACAACAATATATATATTTTGCTATCATTATTTCGGATGTATAAAGGGCCTGCAAAATCAAGGCCTATCACTGCAAAGGGCTTTTGTTCATTGATACGATCTGCAGGTAACGGAGCTGTTATCTGGGCTCCAGCTCTAGAATTAAATTTTATGCAAATTCTGCATCTTCTTAATACGCTTTTTACTGCCTGTCTGCCCTTGATTACCCAAAATTCCTCCCGTAATTGTACTAATGTATCATTAATGCCAAAATGAAAAACTTTTTCATGCGCATTTTTTATTAACAAATCAATTAATTTACCCTTTGAAGGCAACAGGATCGGGTGTTTTTCGTTAAAAGAATAATTTGATTTCTGAAGCCTTCCTCCGATGCGCATTATTCCTTCGGAATCCAAAAATGGTGAGAACTCAATTAAATTTGAATTTTTAGAAATAGGTTCCCCATTTACCAAACAGTTTAATTCATTCGGAAAACTAATTTTCTGTGTATATTTAACCCACATTGTTTGCGCACTACCAATTTCTTCTGCCGATAATGGACCGCTAACTTTCTCGTTTTTAGGATTCGCGTTGTTAAGAAATCTCTTTATCCATGCCATAATTCTGAGGACTCTTAAAATGTTACTATATTTTTCTAGATCCAATATTGGTTCAACTGTTTCTATACAGATTTTAAACTGAATTATTTTTTCAGGTGTTTTCCTTTTTTCTTCGGTAATATATTGCGTGTCTACATTTTCCCCAATATCATTACCTTTACCATTTAGCTCAGATAACCATTTTGGACCTTTAAACCAAAAATCATTATTAACTAACGCATTTGCGCTAATACCACGAGTAACTAAATCTGCAGGATTATCCTTTGTATTACAATATGACCAATTTTCGGGTACTGACAATTCCTGAATTTCAACTACTCTATTTTTAACAAAGGGTTTCCATTGTTTCGCCGATCCCTTCACTCAGTGTAAAACAATAGTAGAATCTGTCCAATAAAATTTCTCGATGTTAATTTCCTTAAATATATCACAAATATATTTCGCTACTCTAGCTGCTATCACCGCTCCCATTAACTCCAATCTTGGTAGTGTTAGTTTCTTTAGCGGCGCAACTCTAGCCTTTGACATAATCATACTTAAATAACATTTTTTATCATTACTGATACCCCTAAAATATGCAACACAACCATATACAAGTGGTGAAGCATCTGAAAAAATGTGTAGTTCTACACGCGAATTTTTCAAATCAACATACGTGAAATAGCATCTATCTATTCGAATTTCTATTAAATCCTTAATTTCGTTACACCACTTTATCCAAATTCCCTTAAGATCATCCGGCAATTCGTGATCCCAATCCATACCTCTTTCCCACATTCTTTGAAGAAAACACTTTATCCTAATTAAAAAGGGAGATATAATCCCAATAGGATCAAAAAATTTTGCAGCTGTATGTAATACATATCTTTTCGTACATACCGATATATCCAAATTTTCAACTATAGATTTCAAAGCTAATCCTAATTTATCACTATCTTTATCCCACACCAATCCAAGAATATTTATTACACTATCAATATTTACCTCCGAAAAAGAATCATTTTTATCCCACATGTTCTTTAATTTCTGTGAATTCGTACTAAACTTTCTTAATTTCATTCCAGCCTTTGCTAAAATATTTACCGCAGTAGAAGTTAATTCATAGGCACCGTTTACGGTATCGGAGCCATAAAGCAAATCGTCCACAAACAGAGCTGAATTTAACATTTCATAACTTATCCGGATAAATTTCCTTATATTCCTTAATGTGTTTCTTAATTGTTGCCGTTAAAAAGAAAGGAGAAGTTGTACAACCAAATGTAGCTCTGGTCATTCGCATTATTTTATAATTCTCGGTATCCTCGTCAAACCATAAAAACTTTAGAAAATTTCTATCGGGTTCCGCGATTTCTATCATTAAAAACGCCTTTTCAATATCTGCGCAAAACGCAATCTTAAACATTCGAAATCTATTAATTACATCCAAAATTGGTGGTGTAAGACATGGCCCTTTTACGAGACAATCATTTAAAGATTTACACCCCGAAACTCTACTGGAACAATTAAAAACAATTCGTACCTTTGATGTTTGTTTTTCTTTTTTAATAATGGCACGATGTGGGGAAAAATATTCCCTTTCAGAGCGACCGCATTCTTCAACTATCCCTCGATGTTCTTGTTCTGTGATTATCTGCCTATACTGCTCAAAAATCCATTTATCCGCTTTTAATCTTTTTCTCAAATAAATGAATTGTCGTCTTGCATTTTCAAAATTATTCTCAAATTTATCCATACCATGATCATTCCATAATAAATGAGTAACATAATGACCCTGTTTATATTCTAACTGTTTATCAAATTTATTTATTATTTCCTGATCGGAAGCAGAAATCAATTTATCATCATTTATTCCCAAAAGATCCAACGACCACAAGTTTTGCAAATCATTACCCGTACATTCCGATGATTCATTTATTTTCATGCATGGATGGTTTTCATGTAAACAAAAAGAGTTACCACATTTGATCTTTAACACGGAGGCCGAGGCGCCAGTAATTAAGTTGTCTGGATTGTTTCCTGAATTATTATTGCCTGACAATGTCCATCCGAGTAATGTATTTACAGCAAACAACGAACGATTAATTTTCTTTTTATTTTTTTGCAGTTTCCAAAATAAACCCGCGCCGATTAATATCTCTGGAGCCTTCGAATGGAATTGCGCAAATTTATTTTCTTCCCCCTCTCTCGAAACCAAAAGTTTTCGAAATGATGCGTCATCCAGAATCTGTAACTTCGTAAAAGAGATTTGATTTACGACCAATGCCTCTACATAACATTTCTGTTTGTGGTTTTTTAGATGAGACAATTCGAAATTTACGACTGAATATTCGTTCGATTGCGGCTGTTCACACGAAAACGGATATATTAAGAGAGTTTCTTTTCTAATCACCGGCAATTTTAATTCACGGGCGAGTGATATGTTTATGAAATTTCTTTGGGATGCATTATCAAATAATACGGCACACTTTAGAGAGTTTAAATTAGAACTATTTGTTATTCTTGCGAAGCAAGTTTGTAAATATATTTCATCATTCTCAAGCGGATTTTGTACAGGACACTTATAGGACTATACAGAATTATCATTTTCGCAAACACTGTTCTCAGAATTATTTGTTTGGGTATGTTTGATGTGATTTTTATCTTTCATATGAGCCGTTGGAGGAGTTTCCGATTTTTGCTTATAGCAAATTAATGTATTGTGTTTTCCTGAACATGTGTCACATTTGAGACCCGATAAACAGAATTTAGCTGTATGTTTACCTCTTTTGAAACATAAATAACAGATTCCTTGTTTGCGTAAAGACAATTTTTTGTCCTCTAAATTTAATTTACACATTTTACTGTCATGATCATTTATTGCATCAACACAAAATATGCATTTACTAACAGTTAATTTAAAGGCTGATGCCTTTTGCATTGTGTTAGAATTTTTATATCCCGAACCAGATTTCCGGTAGGAAGCATTATTATTATTTTCCGATGATTTTGAATCAAATCTGGAATTTGAGTTTTTATACCCGCTATTGTGAGTTTCTACTTCGCGTTTTAAAAATAAAAAAGTTTTTTCCCTAGTCTGAACTTCTAATTTTAAATGTTTTAACAAATCTTGTACATCCCATTCCTCGGATTCTGTTTTCGTTTTATTATAGTCTATCATAATACTGGTAAGTATTAATTTTGTAACAATTGGAAATAACAAATTTCCGTAGGATTTTAAATCCACACCTAAATTTTCGAGAGATTTAATATTAACATCAAGGGCGTCGTGCAGTAAGCGTAATTCTTTAATTTGATTTGGAGATTTAACAGGGTTCAAATTTAATAAGGCGTCAATTTTATATCTTATTATAATATCTTTTTTTCCGAATCTAGATTTTAATAAATCAATTGCAGTATTGTAATTTTGATCTGAGAGTGCTAAACCCTGAATAGCTGTTAAAGCTTGGGCTTTCAAAAAACTTCTTAAGTAAACAAATTTTTGTACGTTAGACAAAGCGTTATTGTTGTGTATGGTTATCTCATACTGATTCCAAAATTCCATCCAGTTTTCAGGAGAACCGTCATAAACTGGAATTGAGATCTTGGGTAATCTTACTGAAGTAGCATTAATTCTTTCTAAATGCAGATTGGGTGTTTGCTCATTTCTTGGCTGCGATAAGATCGGACTATATTTAAATTTTTAATTTTCTCTATCTTATTCATAATTTGAGCTTTTACATCAATAATTGAATCTCTATACTCTTGTCTCGATTCTATTTCAGATTGTAGCTCGTTGAGATCCGTGATTTTGGCCTCAATTTGATCTTCAACTTCTATAATTTCGTTATTCTTTACTTGCAGTTTTTCTAACTGTGATTCAAATTCAAAAACATTTAACCCTTCGTCGGGTTCATTTAATTTTAGGTTTATCGTATTCATGAGTTTTGTACACAATCCCTTGAGGGTAGAACGTTTTCGTTTTAACTTTTCAACTTCGGTTGCCATATTGTTAATTTATAAATTTGAACTATAGAATAAGGAACAACTCTAATCATATTTTAAGGGCCTGGCAGTCCCTGTTCGGGCGCCAAAATTTATGTCGCTAAATGTTAACGACTTTATAAAAAGTTTATCATTCAAAACCATGTCGCTACTTTAGCGACGCATTTTAAATATATCTTTTCAAAAATAGTTATTATAGACATTTTCAGAATATTAAATTTAAATAAGGTAAATATCTTACCTTATCGGTCCAGAGTCGAGGGGACTGCCGGCCACTGTAGGTTCATTCCTATTCATTGGTGTCGATTGAAGTCTTAAAACGAAATTAATAGGATATCATTTAGAGACATACATTTATTACATACTACAAAGACGAACACGAAGAACACACACTGAGGAGAAAAGAAGAAACAGATCATTAATATTGGCGCGCAGCGCCATCTACAGGTTTTAGATTTGACCAATAATTAATAGGCCGCACACTAGGTTCTTCCTATCACCCCTATTGCATGCTTTGCCTGTTTGAATGGAATCTTCCTGTAGCTTCCCCTTTCGTGAGCTTCAACCTGATCCCGACATTTCATAACGCTTGGGCTAGTGAATCTGGTTCAATTCTTCGAAAGCGGTCTCCGAGACCGCACCTCCCCCTCTGCGTTAGAATTTTTGGCTGAAGTGTTACAATGGCTTTGAAGTTAGGTACGGGGAGAATAATTTATCCTTCTGATCGGGATTATTCTGAAGAAGTGCAAAAAATTCTTAATGAAGTTGGAAGTGATTTTAGTGATGAAGATACCTGTGAAGAAGATTTCTGTAAAAGTTCTCACTCAACAGACTGAAATTTCTTCAGACAGTGATGAATTTTCTGATCCAGAAAAAAATGATTCTGAAAAAAATACTACTATGGGAAAAATCGCTTCAAATGGTCATCCGTTGCTCCTAATATAAAAGTTAGAACTCCAGCCCATAATATCGTGAGACTTCCTGGATTAAGACTTTACGGAAAAATTGAGAATTCAAATTCAAAAAATCTATGGCAACTACTTTTTACTGATGAACTTTTAAACATCGTTATGAAGTGGACAAATTTAAAAATTGAAAGAAGAAGAAAAAATATCTGTGGTCCAATTAAAGGTGAAGTTGATAACACCAGCATCGATGAACTGAAAGCACTTTTGGATTTGCTCATTTACACATCAGTCTTCAAATCTAATCACGAAGATATGGAATGTTTATTTGCAACGGATGGACATGGAACTGGCCGTGATATTTTTCGTGCAGTAATGACAATGAAGAGATTAAAATTTTTATTATCCAATTTGCGATTTGATAATCCTGATGACAGAGAAGAACGAAAGAAAGCTGATCCGGCTGCGCTTATTTCGGAAGTGATGAATTTGTTCATCCAAAACTCACAGAAAGCGTATACTTTAGGCATCTGCATTGATGAAATGCTTGTTGGATTTAGTGGTAAGTGCCGCTTTAAAATGTACATGCCTCAAAAGCCTGTGAAATATGGATTAAAAGTTTTATTTTTGACTGATGCACGAAATAACTGCCTACAATGTATAGCTTTATTGTGGAAAAGACACTGATGGAATTAGCATTGAAGAGAGGTGGAAGAAATTTAGCAAACCCAATCAAGCTGTTCTACGTTTGAGCAAGCCAGTTTTTAACACGAACAGGAATGTAACAGCCGATAATTGGTTTTCTTCCATAGAACTTACGACAGAATTGTTGAAAAATGGACTAACATACATTGGCACTGTTAAAAAAAATAAGAAAGAAATTCCGAGAGAATTTCTTCTATGTAAGTCCAGAGAAGTGAGTTCGACATTGTATGGATTTACTAAGGACATCACCTTGATTTCTTTCATTCCAAAGAAAAGGAGAGCTGTGGTTCTGATATCCATCAATGCACCATTCAATAGAAACAGATTCAGAAATACAAAAGCCTGAAATTATTTCCTTTTATAACAGAACCAAAGGAGGAGTTGATACCTTGGATGAAAAATGTTCTGTCTATTCCTGTAGTAGAAGAACAACGCGCTGGCCCATGGCCCTTTTCTACTGCTTATTAGATATAAGTACGGTAAATGCTTATATTTTGCATCAAAGTTATTCCCAAAACTCTGTTATGACAAGGATGGAGTTTGTGAAAGAATTAGCAAAACGATTAGTTCTACCTGTATTGTACACAAGATTTCAAAATCCAAGAATAACTCGAGAATTGCGCCTGACGATAAAGCGGATTTTGGGAAAAGAAGCGGAGTCCCTGGATAAGGGGCAGTGCTCAAAAGAAACAAAAGGAAAGTCAAGGAAAACTTGTCGTCTGTGCCCCCCAAGCAAAAAAAGAAAGACAGCATATTTCTGTTTATCTTGTCAAGATCCTATTTGCTTGGAATGTTCACAAAAGTTATGTAATGAATGTGCTAAAGGAGACGAGGACTAATTTTTTGCTTCCCATGAGTCAGTGAGATAATGATATTTCAGGTACTGTCAAAATTTTTCTGTATTGTAATACTTTCCTTTTTCTTCTGTTATAACTTGCTTTGCATATTAAATAATATAAATAAAATAGTTAATCCATAATATATGCGATCTTTTTTATGAATTTTATAAAATGTATTGCAGCATGTGATTTTTATCCAAAAATTTAAGGCCGTTAGAAAAGTTTCTAGGGAAAACTTTATTTCACTTTAAAACGTAAAAAAATATTTTATTTTGAGAAATTAATGTTCAAAGAATATCCGAATCAAATATCAAGATCATATTTCAATTAGTTAATTTTTTAAAAATTATAATGTAGCGCAGTCTCTGAGACCGCACGTCCCCTGTTATGTCCTACTTTTTCACCTCCCCTGTTACGGGTTAACTCTAAAATAATCAAATTTTGGAGCTTAACTTAGTAAAGTTTATTGAGTATAAAGTGAAAAGAGTGGAAAATACATTTAGTTACAACTTGTTTATTTAGAAACTGTCATTCATAGCAATACCAAAAATAATCTTGCTTAGTACATCATATTAAAAACATCACTGTGCAAGGGTGACAGATATGCACTATTTGTACTAAACCAATGAAGTTTATACAATGAAGAAACATCCAATAAGGCAAGTGAATACTTTCAATAGTGGAACCATAACACTGGAATGCATTTCTGAGAAAATTAATGAAAGATGATTTTGTACTACATGTCAAAATTTAAATCCTTTCTATTTTGTAACATTTTAATTTTTTACTTTCTTCTATATGTAATATAGAGAAAGTATTGGATTCGTGAAAATTTTCGACCTCCGTTTTTTGATGGATTTACACGTTTTGGGATGCCTTAAATTAGTGTCTATCAACTTTTGGTAAAAATTGTTTTACAGGTTGCGTTGCCATCCCACTTTTTCTAAATTTTTAACATGGTGATATAGGACAAAATTTTGTATAAATGTGCATAAAGATAATTATTTTTTAGTAATCATTATGAAATTTACAAGAATTATTTATAATAGAGATAGTCAACTGGGAAAAAAAATTTGTATGTGTAGGAGCTTCGCCACCCCGCCTGGGGGGGAAGTCCCCCCTCGAGGGGAGTAAATTTTCAAGATGGGTATCTTTCGAAAGGTCTCGTCAATACCTTTAAAACGAATGGTTGAACTATAAAGCTGTGATAATTTTAAACAAAGTTATCGATTTTTTTTTACTTTTAACGAAACAAATCGTTTTTTTTTTTTTTTACGAAATTTAACTAAATTTGGTATTTAGTTGGCCCCTGACATAAACTGGTGCTGATTAGATTTGGGGATCAATCGCTCAACAGATGGCGCTGTGATCATATTTTTTCTAAATTTTTAACATGGCAGTGTAGGACAAAATTTCGTATAAATGTACGTAATGAGAGTTATTCTTAACCTGTGATTGTAAAATTAATATGAATTATTGATGGGGGGGGGGGTAAATTTTCAAGATGGGTATCTTTCGAAAGGTCTCGGCAATACCTTTAAAAAGAATGGTTGAACTATAAATATGTGATAATTTAAAACAAAGTTATCGATTTTTTTTTTTTTTTTTACTTTTAACGAAAAAAAAACTGATTTTTTTTTTCTTTTTTTTTTTTTTTTTTTTTTTTTTTTTTTAAATACGGAAAAAAAAAAAAAAAAAAAAAAAAAAACCTGATTATTTATTTATTTTTTTAATATATATATATTTTTTTTAATATACTGAGTGAATTTGTATAGGAAAATATAGAAGAAAGTCATGTGGTGGCCACAACATACTAGTTTTAAACTTGTGATTGTAAAATTAATATGAATTATTGATAAGTAGGAAAAAAAAAATGTGCATGTGAAATGGGTATCTTTCGAAAAGGTCTCGTCAATATCTTTAAAACGAATGGTTGAACTATAAATATGTGATAATTTAAAACAAAGTTATCGATTTTTGTTTTACTTTTAACAACAACAAAAAAAAAAAAATGTAATTTTTTTTTTTTTTTTTTTTTTTTTTAAATATTGTTACTGGGTGAATTTGTATAGGAAAATATAGAAGAAAGTCTTGTGGTGGCTACAACATACTAGTTTTTAAATATTATTTAATAACCTGCTTGCTTACAAAATTTATGGAAGCATAACAAAAATATCTCTCCATTTTTGGCTACTACATCACTTTCAATTTTAGTGATGTGATAGAACTTAGAAAAAGGTTAGGTTAGCCTTAGAAAATTGAAATTTAGTATTTGTAGCTTGTATAACATTTGTTTGTCCATATCTTTTTACTTTCTTCTATATGTGATATAAAGTATTGGATTCGCGAAAATTTTCGACCTCCGTTTTTTGGTGGATTTACACGTTTTGGAGTGTTCTGAACACGAATTGATAGTTTTTAGAAAATGTCTGTATGTCTGTGTGTATCACGTTTTTTGTGAACGATGTATCTCATGAACCAATGAATGAAATTTAACCAAACTTGGTATTTAGTTGCACCCTGACATAAACTAGTGCTGATTAGATTTGGGGATCAATCGCTCAACAGGTGGCGCTATGATCGCATTTTTTGTAAACTTTTAACATGGCAATATAGGACAAAATTTTGTACATAATGAGAGTTATTGTTAACTTGTGATTGTAAAATTAATATGAATTATTGATAATAGTAGTAGTTAACTCGGAAAAAAAATCTATGCATGCGGGGGCATCGCTTCCCCCCCCGGGGAGGAAGTACCCCCCCGGAGGGGGTACATTTTCAAGAAAGGTATCTTTCGACTTTTTAAATATTGTTACTGAGTGAATTTGTATAGAAAAATATAGAAGAAAGTCTTGTGGTGGCCACAACATACTAGTTTTTTTTTTTTCTTGGTGGGTCGGGAGGGGGGTTACAATCTTATCCCCCATTTGAAAATTATAAAATAATTTATACTTTAATTTAGTAAAAATAAAATATGAATTCTGTTACAATGAAGTTCAATTTTTTATTTTCAAAATAAGAAACAGGAATTTGAAGGAAAAAAATTCTTTTTTGTTTCTTCTATATTTTTTTAATTTTTCACTTATTTAGCATTCTCATCAATTTCTTACCCCTTCCCTTATCCATAAAAGAAGTTTAAATTTTAACTAACTTAACATCATATTGGGTGATTACAAAATTCCTTTCCCGATTTCATAGATGCTTCCATGATTTAGGTAATTGTGATCCATGTATTATTACCAATGAAAAGATTACTGAGACTTAATAATTCTATTTTTGCTAAGGAACATGGACACACATAGAAACTCAGTGTGTGGTTTTTGTCGGTTTTGACAGAACAGAACAAACTCAACTGAATCATTTTTTTAATGTTTCTCTCCTTTTTGGTAAAAATATAAATAAATAAATAAATGAATAAGCAGAATTTGTGGCAGATGCTAAGTTGGCAGAAACTTCTACATCTACAGTCACTTAATAATTTGTGCAATTGATTGCAAAAGTGCTATTCATAAATTAAATAATCTGTTGTGTATTTAAACATAAAAACTTCTTTACACACCGTAAAATAAAGGGAAGCACAACTAGTTAAAAAAAAAAAAACATGGCCTTTCTTCTTCAGGTGCAAAAAACATGTCTACTACTTTGGAGGCAAAAACAAGACTGTCTTGCTTTTGCCTGCAAGGTGTTTTTTGCCCCTGAAGAAGAAAGTTCACATCCTTTCGAAACTGGTTGTTCTTCCCTTTATTTTTTGATGTGTAAAGAAATTTTTATGTTTAAATATTTTTGTACACTAGTTCTTTTATTATAATCTGGTGTATCACTCATACGACTTTCTCTTACCCTGCATTTCAATACTATTAAGATAGGTTACAGATTAAGCCCTGAGATTGATGAGATAATGAAGGTGAATCTACTTTTAAAATAAAATAGGTTTTAGGAACAGTTTTATTTGGCATTATAATTCTGTGTGTGTGTGTGTGTGGGGGGGGGGGGGTTACAGTCTCACTAAACTCCCTGTTCAATTATAGTGCCTAAAATTATTTATTAAAAAAAAAAAAAAAAAAAAAAAAAAAGCATCAAGGCTGTTATTCATTTGCCTTGAAACTTCCCAATTTAGATCAATTTTTTTCAAGTGGCAACTTAAGAACTTTAATACACCAAATTTGAATTTCCTGCAGTTATTTGTTTTTAAGTTAATCAGATAACGGTTATACATATAGATCAACTGCTAACAATTGGACTTTCAAATTCAGCACACCTTAAAATGGGATATTGCATAAAAAAGAGTTAGAAATAGAGCTTCAAGAAATATTTTGTGTACGGTATGAAAAATAATATTCCTTTCTGAGCAGGGTTCATCGACATATTAATATAACAAAACACTTCCATCAATTATATTCAATAGAAACGAATGTTTATCTTAATTTTCGGTAGCCCTGTTTATTGTCTATAAACTATGTGCATATCTTATTGTGCACTTAAATTTAGTCCTGTATGAAAAATTAAAAACACAGGACACAAAATAAAATACACTTCAAGCAATTTCTAAGTCTAGTCCCAATAGATCCAAATACTTTGTAGCCCTGTAGATGAATCATGAACATGTCCATGCCACAATCTACACAAAGCATTCTTTTATGCATATAAAGATATATATTTATTCTATTTTGTTTGGGGCAGTCTATATTTTCTGTAATCAGACAGAGCTTTTAAAGTATTTTTATTATAAAAAATATTCGCATTATTTTATATTAAATCACACTGACTTCCGGCAGTTTGGCAACAGGTTCTTCTGCTTTATTTTCCTTTGCATATTACTTCTAATTAAATTAATTGAAGGACATGTTCATTATCAAATTATTATTTGAAATTTATATTACTTTGACAATGGGAAAAATTCGTAAACTGATTTTTTTTTTTAAGGGATCAGTACATAATCTCGCAGCCAAATTATTACGAGTCAAAATATCGCACGGACTAGAGGTCTGCACGGGCCGGAATTTTGAGGCCCGGGCCCGGCCCGGCTCGATTCAAAAATAAGAAAAATTAAAAAAATGCATGCCTTTCTATGAAAAAGATTTTTATTATGTGTTTTGCAGAGGTTTTATATAGCGAAGCAATAGAATCTTCTTTAACAAAACTGCTTAACTTTTACAAGATAATTATATATAAACAAAAGCTCATTATTACAGACGTACAGCGACGGCACAAAGACAGACAGATAGTCAAATCGAAAATATTAGCACTCATCAAACAATATAGGACGGTATTTAAAATAGTTATTCCAACTAAAAATGCACGTTCAACCATTTCCTCTTATATACCGTAATGTAAACGAACATTTCATGTGATCCGGTAAACAAAATTTTAATGGTAATCCAACCATATTCTATGGTAAAGAGGCTTTTGTACATGCTAAATATTATGCTGCTTTCATTCAGTGCACTGGAGCAAAGAAAAAGGAGTTTAGAGAAAAAGTTACAGCGGCAGGATTTTTATAGCTTTCATACCACCTAAACTCTACAGACCATAAGGCACAATGCCTTATACTATACACAGTAACGAATCTAATTTCCTTTGTTTGAACATGTGCGCAAATTAGTAGTGATATGCGTACTGTTTTGAATAGGAAACCATGTAATATTACTTGAAATAAAATATATTAATTTCGAGACATGCTAAAATATTTGAGGAAAATCAGATCGCGAACAGACATACTGATAAGCAACTAAATTGAAGTTACAGACATTTTTTAACAAAATAAAATTTTATGCGATATACCAGCCTCTAAAATTATGTGAAATAAATGACTGAAGAAATATTTTATCATTTTCATTTTTCGTTGATAAACGATGAAACCAAAAAAAGATTCAGGCCGACACGGCCCGGAAAATATTTCATTCAGGCCCGGCCCGGCCTGAGCTTGCAAAATAATTTTAAGCCCCGGCCCGAGAACAGATTGAAAAATTCGGCCATATCTCTAGCACGGACTAAAACTCTCGCAGAGAAAAATATAGCTAGGACAAAATCTCGCAGGGACAGTATCTCGCTTTCCAACTGGACAAAATCTCGCAAGGGCATAACCTCATGTCGAAAAAAATCTCTCCTAGATAAATGAACAGCAAATTAATGTGACTGATGATTGAATTTGATATAAATAAAATGACATATTTTAGAGCATTTTTCTTAGAAATGATAATTACGCTAGCCAAAGTATCGACAGACAGACAAACCCATTACAAATATTGGTTTGAATTTTGCTTAAAAGAGTTTAAAATATTAAGTTTATTAGCTTATGAAGACCAGTCAAAATGAATTTAATCATACTTACAAATTTTATAATTTCTAATTGAAGTTTATGACCAATGTTGCTTTGATATTAGTAGTGATGCATAGTATTGCTTTCTTGTATATATAATAGAAGAAAATATTGGATTCGTAAAAAATTTCGACTTCGGTTTTCAATAGATTTCATAATTTGAGAGTTCTAGAACACGGTTTGACCATTTTTAGAAGACATCTGCGTGTATGAAATTTTTTTTTCAGACGACAGTATCTCAAGAACTACGGTACAGAATTGCATATGAATTTATATGCAGCACCTTGACATAAACCATTGCCTATCAACTTTTGGTGAAAATTGCTATACAGGTGGTGGGGCTATACAGTTATTTCCCCAATTTAATGGAGGGCTATAGCTCGAGAACTACTGCAGAAAATTGCTTGAAATTAATATTCAGATGCAACTTGACATAAGTTAATGCCTACCAACTTTTGGTGCCGATCGCGCAATTATAGATTGTTTTTGCAATTTAAAGGAAGGTTATATTTCACGAACAACTGCACAAAATTGCATATAAATTTATATTTGCATGCATCTTGACATAAATTAGTTTATATAAATTTTTGGTTCCAATCTACAAGTGGTGCTGCTATACAGTGATTTCCGTAATGTAAGGGAAATCACTGTATAGCAGCGGAAGGTTTTAGCTCATATTCTATTGCGTATAATTGAACAAAACTTGATATATGAAAAGGCCATTATGAACTATTATGCTTATTAAACTAGGTGCATATTTATACGTAGTTGCACCTTAACATAAATTAGTGCCGATTAACTTTTGGTGAAAATTGCCCAACATATGGCGACGCCATCTTGTATTATATATATGTATATAATTTTTATATTACAATATAGGACAAACTTTCATTAAAATGTGCAGAAGGAGAATTAGTTTAAAGAATTATTTATATTTGTAATAATCAACTACAGATTTTTTTTTTTTTTTTTTTTTATGTTGGTAGGAGCATCGCTTACCCCTGGGGGTATAAATAGTCGATATGACTGGTTTAAAAAAAAAAAAAAGTCAGTACCTTTAAAACAAATGGTTGAACCATGCTATAATTTAAAAGAAATTTATTATTATTTTTTTCATTTTTAACAAAAGAAAACATTTTTTCTTAAAAAAAAAAATAATAATAATAATAAAAATACTGTCGCAGATGTTGTCTACAGAACCTAAAATTGACTATATTTCAACATTTTGTTTTATATTTTTATGAGATTAAAAACATCAACATTCATCATTATTTTTCTTTTTCAGAGTTCGTTTGAAAAAGCTACTTTTGCATTTGTTTACTTTTATAAATGTCATATTTTCAAAAAGTTTGCTTAATCTTAACAATAAAAATTCCATTGATCCAATAATTAATCCTTTCCATTGTAGAAGATTTCTATATTTCTGATTTTCCTCAAAATACATACATTTGTGCTACGGTGATCTATAACATACGGACCAACTTTCAGCCAGTGCCTGGTTTTAGGCCAGGGCGTGCCCTGGGCCCTCACAGTGAAGGGGCCCCAAGCATCCACCATACATTAAAAAAAATATTTAAAGTGCAAAATTTCCAAATATTGCTATAATAATCGTTGTTTTTTGTTAATGGATGGAGGAATTACTGCGCTGTCTTATTAATCGGCGTGGTGATCTTTCAAGGAAACTGTCAACTCATCGGAAAAATTGCAATATATTTCACTAAATGCAAACGAAACTGCATACTACCGATACTTGCATTCCAAACTTTTACTAAAACACCGTACTTTTACTGAGGCACCGTAATGTAGATATACGGGGGCGGCGTACGTCGATACGATAGACAAGCGACAGATCTTGTTTAGCCTTACTCTTACCAACAAAATGAAAAGTGAAATGAATTTTTAGACGGCTAAATCGGAAATAAGCGGTTTCGTTTGTTTGTTGTAATATTAAAGTACGAGAAAATGGGCTCATTGAACATGAGTGCCCTGGGCCTCCAAGTGTGTAAATCGGTCCCTGCTTTCAGCTCATTCGAAAAAAGCGTTTTGACGCTATCGTGTTCACTCACACAAATACATACATACATCATCGTAAAAATAGAAAAAATGAATTCAGGGGACCTCAAAGAAATACATCAAAATCCCAGAGTCGAAGTTTTGTCATAATTACAATATTTTCCTTACAAATGTATAATCGGAAAGTAACAAACATAATCTATTTAAAAAATTCAATTTATGCTACGAGTGGCCTCTGGTGGAGGCCACAGGGTTTCATAAATACAGTGCAATTTCACATTATTATATACTAGGAAAGCTGGGGTTCGTGAACGAACCGAATTCCGAATGTGGGAAAAATTTCAAAACCAAACTCGAAATGTAGAAAACTCGGCCTGATGCTGTTTGTGTGCGAATAGATCAAAGTTTGTTAATGAAAACATTTTTAAATTCATGAAATCAATGAAGGTAGTGTAGATCTTATCAATAAAAAGATCTCCGAACAGAAATAAATGAAGATTTCAGACCAATTTTTTATAGTACAAAGAACTAATAAAGACTTTATTTAACCAAATTTATTCAAACAAAAGTTTAGCCGAAAATTTCCTATCAAACAAAAAAGCAAACAAAATACACTTTAAAAATCAATAAAGTAGCTTCAATCTGCGCTTGCATAAACATGTGATTACTCCTATGGTAGATAATACTTAAAATTCAAAAGCTCAAGCTGTAAAACAAAATGTAACCAACATAGTTGTTCTCTTTAAACATTATCTTATAAACATTTTCTTTATTCTATTTCTTTAGAACATTTTATACAGATGCCACATGCATCACATAAACTCTTAATTTTTACATTCTTTTAAAGATAGCACGTGATCATATTTTTACATAAAAATCAAAACATTAAATTCATTTAATCATTTTTTATCTTTTACTTTTTGTTCTGCATATGATCTTATACTCGGTGAGTCCACACACAGAGTCCAAAGAAATCTCTTAGCTCTTAGCCATTTATATATATATCATAAAATGGAATTTCATTATTTTATCTGTATTCAATTTTGAGGGTTTATTATTATTATTGTTGCTATTATTTGCTTTTCAACATTCGAAATACACTTTAAAAACACTGTGCTCAAAACTAACTGACATCTAAACTAAACATTCTTAAGAAAACCTGAGTTAAAAATTATAAAATTACATTCCCTTCAAGCTAATAAGCATAATATTTAACTTTTTTTAAGGAAAAAAAAAAAAAAAAAAATATATATATATATATATATATGAAAAGAGTTTGCCTGTGTGTTAGTGTTCTGACTTGGGTAAATATGTATGCCTTGTCAAGAAATTCAATATTACTCATAATTACCACATTATTCTAAGAAAAATGCTATAAAATATGCCATTTTATTTGTTTCAAGCTCTATCATCACTCATATTATTTTGCTCTCTACTCATTAATCTAGGCGAGATTTTGTCCTAGCTATATTTTGTCCCGCGAGATTGTGTCCCCAATTTTTTTTTTTTATTTTTTTTTTTTATTTTTTTTTTTTATGTACACTTTTGGTGAGTAATTTTTATACCCACAAATATGAAATTTGAATGAAGTATTCATTATAAAATTATTTATTGAAATTTTTATTATTTTATTTATGTCCATTGCTTAGAAATTAATAATTACATATATACAGGACTGCCAACCATCTCATTAATAAGCGTAGACTTGTTAACGCCCCTTTTCCCACACCACTTTATATTTAGAGCAATTCTCTCCAAATAATGTTACGATTAAATAAGAATGAAATTACTCTAAAAAATGACTGGTGTACAAAAAAAGGCGGAGACTAAAAGTACCACGCTTCATAATGAGATGGTTGGCAAGCATGTATATATTGTTGCGTACTTGGGGGTTCGTGAGTTGTCCGAGAATGAAAGGCAAAACTTACAAAAATTCAGTAATTTATTCACAGAAAGTTCCAGAGAAATACAGGTCTATAAACCAGGTATCAGCTTCAATTCAATCAATAACACAGCTTGAACAACAGCTGTCAATAGCAAATCCACAGTACAAACTGTATAGCAATAACACTTAAGGCAAGACTCTTTCAAAGAGGCTCAACACAATACACGCAATAGCGAAGCTGGCTGAGATCTGAACTGACTGCCTTGGCGAGAGAGCGCTTCTTATATACTGTTCCATGGAACCCAGATTTTTCATGGAAACTCTAGAAAGTGGTCAACCAATCAACTTACAGCTTCCATATATGGTGTATCCCTAATAAGGATTTTCTCGCCAAAAAAATCGCCAAGGTGGGAAAAAGTCGCCAAATTTGGCGCCAAATCCATTATCTGCCTTATTGGGGCTTTTTAATGCGTTTTTAAGGGAAATTAAGGCTATTTCAACGATAAAACGACTAGAAATGCACAAAATTAGCACTTAATCAACTTACTAAGCCTCTTTGAAAGAATTTATACAAAAATAAACACAATTATTTACAATTTTGTAACACTGCCTCCCTCCCAAGGACTGCACGTCCCGGGCAGTACAACCCTTGGTTAAGAGGCGAAACTAACCAAATTTACACAATCTCAAATACAAAACTAAGTTGCATATATAACGACTAAATAGAAACAAAAATCAAGTGAAAGATATTTACAAAATTCACAAATATGTACAAGTATCTATATACAAATATTTAGATTACGCATGCCCAAATTTTACCAGTATTTACATTTTTAATTTTAATATTACCGTTACTTGTGGTACTTGGCTAGCCTATTATAGTGCACCACCTTCGGTTTTGATGAAGGTGTTTTAGTAATCCGCACCACTACATCATTCAGCGTTTTTAAGACTGTGTATGGTCCGTCCCAGTTGCACTGTAACTTGGGAGAGAGTCCTTTGCGTCGAACAGGATTCCACAACCAGACCTTCTCTCCTTCCTGGAACTCATGTTGTGTAGCCTTTAGATCGTATCTTGTCTTCATTTTCTCTTTTGCCATGTTAATCCGCTCCCGAGCAAAGTTGTGTACGTCCTCAAATCGTGCCTGGAGATCTTGGATGTACTCCTCGGGCGATGAAGGCGCATCGGGTGGACAACCAAACAGGAGATCACAAGGGAGACGAAGTCCACGTCCAAACAGCATCTGGGCTGGAGTATAGCCGGTGGTTTCATGGACAGCACTTCGATAAGCCAGCAGGAACAATGGCAACTTCAAGTCCCAATCTTGCTGGTTCCTTGATACTAGAAGAGAGAGGTTATTTAGGATGGTACGGTTGAACCTCTCGACCATGCCGTCCGACTGGGGATGTAAGGGTGTTGTCCGGGTTTTGTCTATGCCGAGTAGTTGACACAATCCTTTGAAAACATCAGAGGTAAAGTTCCTACCTTGGTCGGTATGAAGTTGTAGGGGCGTGCCGTACCTTGACACCCATTGCTGCACTAGGACCTCTGCGACTGTGCATGCCTCTTGATTGGGAATGGGATATGCCTCAGGCCACTTGGTGAAATAGTCCATCACGACGAGGATGTATTTTTTTCCACTGGAGGTCCGTGGCAAAGGACCCAAGATGTCGATTGCAATCCATTCAAATGGTGCTCCCACGTTATACCGTTGCAGTCTTCCTCGACTTCGTTTCTGCGGGCCTTTACGTGCCGCACAAGCATCACAGGATTTACACCATTTCTCCACATCCTCCTTTGCCTTGCACCAGTAGAAGCGTTCCCGAACTTTCTGCAGAGTCTTCATTACCCCAAAATGGCCCCCGGTAGAGCTACTATGCAGTTGTTCTAAAACAGCTGGAATTTTTTATCTTGGTAATACAGTCTGCCATCTGAAGCTTTTCCCATCATCAGATTCCCACTTTCTGTATAATACGCCGTTTCTGATATGAAGAGAGTCCCAAAGTGCCCAATAACTTTTCGTAATGGGACTGAATCTGGTTGGTTGGTTGGTTGGAGGATTAAGGTCGATTGACTCCTTATGTGTCCTAGGCCTATAGGGGGAATGCCCTCCGTGGGGGTCTTTCTAAGGGGTCCTAGCCCGTATTTACGCGAGTTTCGGAGGAAACCACAGAAAACTCCGAACGGCTAGGTCGATGAGCGCGACCTGGGATCGAACCCGGCACCTCCCATCTACCAGCTTTGAGCGCAGAACCGCTCGGCCGCTGGTGGGCCTGAATCTGGAAATGTCCTGCCAGGTAGGTCTGTTGCTGGTCGTCTCCTTCAGCTGTAATATTGGCTTTATGTCAGGATCTTCCAACTGCGCTTGTCTAAGTTCTTCGTCACTCCATGGATCGGGATCTTGTTCTGATGGTGTTGAGACAGTGACTTGGCCGGCAACCGGATTTATCGGCAGGTATTTCTGTTCGGCTCTAGAGCAGTACTTGCAGCTTTCCGAGCAGGGCTTCCGTGACAAGGCATCTGCATTACCATGTAGAGTCCCTTTACGATGACGTATCTCAAAATCATATTCCTGGAGGCGTTGTATCCACCTGGCAATCTGTCCTTCCGGGTTCTTGAACTGGAGCAACCACGTTAAAGATGCATGGTCAGTCCGGAGCAGGAGTCTTCTGCCATAGAGGTAATGATGGAAATGTTCTATGGCTTTTGCGATGTCGAGTAGCTCTTTCCTGGTGGTACAGTAATTTCGCTCTGGTTTAGACAGGCATTTACTCCAATAGGCAATGACATGTTCTTGACCATCAATTTCCTGCAACAGAACAGCACCGACACTCTCATGGTCAACCAATCAACTTACAGCTTCCATATTTGGTATATCCCATATAAGGATTTTCTCGCCAAGGTCCCCAAAAAAATCGCCAAGGTGGGAGAAAGTCGCCAAATTTGGCGCCAAATCCATTACCTGCCTTATTGGGGCTTTTTAATGCGTTTCTAAGGGAAAACAAGGTTATTCCAACGCTAAAACGACTAGAAATGCACAAAATTAGCACTTTATCAACTTACTAAGCCTCTTTGAAAGAATTTATACGAAAATAAACACAATTATTTACAATTTTGTAACACTGCCCCCCTCCCAAGGACTGCACGTCCCGGGCAGTGCAACCCTTGGTCAAGAGGCGAAACTAAACAAATTTACACAATCTAAAATACAAAAACTAAGTTGCACATAAAGATAACATAGAAATATAAATTAAGTGAGAAATATTTACAAAATTCACAAATATGTACAAATATTTGTATACAAATATTTACAGTGCGCATGCGCAAATTTTATCGGTATTTACATTTTTAATTTTAATATTACCGGTAATTGTGGTATTTGGCTAGCCTGTTATAGTGCACCACCTTCGGTTTTGATGAAGGAGTTTTAGTGATCCGCACCACTACATCATTCAGCCTTTTTAGGACTGTGTACGGTCCGTCCCAGTTGCACTGCAACTTGGGAGAGAGTCCTTTGCGTCGAATAGGATTCCACAACCAGACCTTCTCTCCTTCCTGGAACTCATGTTGTGTAGCCTTTAGATCGTACCTTGTCTTCATTTTCTCCGTTGCCATGTTAATCCGCTCCCGAGCAAAGCTGTGTACGCCCTCAAATCGTGCCTGGAGATCTTGGATGTACTCCTCGGGCGATGAAGGCGCATCGGGTGGACAACCAAACAGGAGATCACAAGGGAGACGAAGTTCACGTCCGAACAGCATCTGGGCTGGAGTATAGCCGGTGGTTTCATGGACAGCACTTCGATAAGCCAGCAGGAACAATGGCAACTTCAAGTCCCAATCTTGCTGGTTCCTTGATACTAGAAGTGAGAGGTTATTCAGGATGGTACGATTGAAACTCTCGACCATGCCGTCCGACTGGGGATGTAAGGGTGTTGTCCGGGTTTTGTCTATGCCGAGTAGTTGACACAGTCCTTTGAAAACATCAGAGGTAAAGTTCCTACCTTGGTCGGTATGAAGTTGTAGGGGCGTGCCGTACCTTGACACCCATTGCTGCACTAGGACCTCTGCGACTGTGCATGCCTCTTGATTGGGAATGGGATATGCCTCAGGCCACTTGGTGAAATAGTCCATCACGACGAGGATGTATTTATTTCCACTGGAAGTCCGTGGCAAAGGACCCAAGATGTCGATTGCAATCCGTTCAAATGGTGCTCCCAGGTTATACCGTTGCAGTCTTCCTCGACTTCGTTTCTGCGGGCCTTTACGTGCCGCACAAGCATCACAGGATTTACACCATTTCTCCACATCCTCCTTTGCCTTGCACCAGTAGAAGCGTTCCCGAACTTTCTGCAGGGTCTTCATTACCCCAAAATGGCCTCCGGTAGAGCTACTATGCAGTTGTTCTAAAACAGCTGGAATTTTTGATCTTGGTAATACAGTCTGCCATCTGAAGCTTTTCCCATCATCAGATTCCCACTTTCTGTATAATACGCCGTTTCTGATATGAAGAGAGTCCCAAAGTGCCCAATAACTTTTCGTAATGGGACTGAATCTGGAAATGTCCTGCCAGGTAGGTTGGTTGCTGGTCGTCTCCTTCAGCTGTAATATTGGCTTTATGTCAGGATCTTCCATCTGGGCTTGTCTAAGTTCTTCGTCACTCCAGGGATCGGGATCTTGTTCTGATGGTGTTGAGACAGTAACTTGGCAGGCAACCGGATTTATCGGCAGGTATTTCTGTTCGGCTCTAGACAGTACTTGCAGCTTTCCGAGCAGGGCTTCCGTGACAAGGCATCTGCATTACCATGTAGAGTTCCTTTACGATGACGTATCTCGAAGTCATATTCCTGGAGGCGTTGTATCCACCTGGCAATCTGTCCTTCCGGGTTCTTGAACTGGAGCAACCACGTTAAAGATGCATTGTCAGTCCGGAGCAGGAATCTTCTGCCATAGAGATAATGATGGAAATGTTCTATGGCTTTTACGATGGCGAGTAGCTCTTTCCTGGCGGTACAGTAATTTCGCTCTGGTTTAGACAGGCATTTACTCCAATAGGCAATGACATGTTCTTGACCATCAACTTCCTGCGACAGAACAGCACCGACACTCTCATGGCTGGCATCTGTATCAAGTATGAATTGTCTGTCGGGCTGTGGATACGTCAAGATAGGCGATGATGTTAAGGCCTCTTTAAGTCGCTTGAACGCTTTTTCACATTCATCTGTCCACAGGAACTTCTGTTTGACTGCCGTCAGCTTGTGGAGTTGTCTGGCAATATTTGAGAAACCCTTGACAAACTTCCTGTAATAAGTGCATAACCCCAGGAAACTTCGTAGTTGGTGTACATTTTCAGGGCGACTCCAGTTCTCGACTGCAGAGATCTTCTCAGGATTAGTTCTCACACCTTCGGCAGAGATGATATGGCCGAGGTAGCTCACTTCACGACGGAACAAGTTACACTTGCCTGGATTCAATTTGAGGTTAGCCATTCTGAGTTTCTCCAACACCTTTCGGATGTTTCGTAGATGGTCTTCAATGGTGCGCCCCACAATGATAATATCATCCAAATACACCAGACAGGCTTCATAGGAAAGTCCTTTTAGCACTGTCTTCATCAGGCGTTCGAACGTGGCAGGTGCATTACACAACCCGAATGGCATGACTTTAAATTGCCACAGTCCTTGTCCCGTGGTGAATGCGGTCTTCTCACGATCATCAGGATGTAATTCTACTTGCCAGTAACCGCTCTTCAGATCCAAAGTCGAGAACCATTTATTGCCAGCAAGTGTGTCTAATGTGTCGTCAATTCTGGGAAGAGGGTAACTGTCTTTCTTCGTGATGTCATTCAAACGACGATAATCCACGCAAAATCTTGTTGAACCATCTTTTTTTCGCACCAGTACTATGGGAGATGCCCAAGGACTCGTTGATGGCTCGATGACGTCATTGTGCTGCATTTCATTTAGAAGTTCAGTGACCTCTTCCTGTTTAGCAAATGGAAGTCTTCTTGGATGTTGTTTGATTGGAGGATGATTTCCTGTATCAATTCTGTGCTGGGTGATGTTCGTTCTCCCGACGTCTTCAGGTGTTCGAGAAAAAAGATCTTTAAATTCTTGGAGTAGCTTCTTCGCAGCACACCTCTGTTCACTTCCTAATTCTGCATTCTTGAATAGCTCCGTTATTAATTGCTCAGAAGACTTGGATTCGGTTGATTGCGTGGGGCGGTTTATGCATGTTACAGGAGTGCAGGCTGCTAACACCTCATCCTTCTTCACTGTTCGGACCTTATCGCTGATGTTTGCGACTCTCACAGGAATAGTACTCCTTGAGAGATCAACTAGAGATGAAGCTACCAGAACTCCTCTTGGGCTATTGTCTGTATTCGGGTATTCAATCAGTCCATAGCGGAAGTATTGCTTTGTGGGAGTTGTTCCTGAAACTATTGTCTCTGTGTGTGGAGGGATGGAAATTTCAGACTTGGCTGTTATCTGGCAAATTGTCTGAATGTCTTGATTTTCAGTGTTGAACACAGCGATGTCTTCCGAACTCGAATGCAGTTCATTATTCTTAAAGTCCAATTTAAAGTTAAATTTTCTCAGGAAATCAATTCCAATGATTAAAGGATCTCTTATATCAGCCACATATGCCATATGATGGTAACTGGCATTCCCAAAAGTGATGGTCAAGTTCATTTTTCCATATATTTTGATTTCGTCTTCGGTCACAGTCTGGAGTTTAACGCAGGGCGGAGTCCAGATGATCTTCTCTTTTAGTTCTTGAGCCAAATCCGTTCTAGATGGTCACGTTGGCTCCCGTGTCCAGAATCATCCGGCAGGTGGTGTTGTTGACTTGGCCATAGACGTGAAGTCCATTATCGCCGCCACTCATCGATGAAACATGAAATACTGTAAATTGGGGCTCTTTAATTCTAGGCAACCTCCGCCCCGCGAGATGGCCTCCTCTTAGTTTCCCTGCAGTGATGTTGAAGCCGGATGATTTCCTATAGTTGGTCGTACAGGGCAGTTCCTCTTCACATGACCATCCCCTCCACAGCCCCAGCACTTTATCTTCCGATCCTTTTTTTCTATATTATTTTCCAGGCTGCGCAATCTCTTTAAGATCTCTGCGAAACTTCTCTTCATTTCATTCTCATCAGCAGGCGTATCATTTAATGAGACTGCTCTTATGGTATGGCGGTCTTTACGGGAGGCTTATTGGGCTGCCTCTATCCTAAGTGCATAGCCTAAAGCTGATTCTACGTCTCTGATGTTGGAGAGTCTCAGCGCTTTTTGAATTTCTGGATCCCGAACAGCATCGATAAAGTACTGAAGAGCTAAGTCGTTTCGAGTGTCAGCTTGACAGTCTGAGAATGCTAGGTGTGACAATCTCTGAATGTCCGCTGCCAGCTCTTGCAAACTTTCGCCCGTTTTCTGGTAACGGGACTTTAGCTGGAGGCGACTATAGTCCTTAGAACACTTCTCTCCGAGCCGTAGCTCCAGTGCTCTAGTCAAGGCCTAGAAGTCGTTCCTTTCTTCCTTAGTAACATTTCTCAGTATCTCGGCTGCATCTCCCCGTAATGCTGCTGCTAAGTGGACTGACTTGGCGGTAGAGTCCCAGCCGTTAGCTTCAGCTACGATGGAAAACTGCGTTTTATATACATGCCAGGAGGAACTGCCGTCGTAGGTGGATAGCTTAATAAATTCCTGATTCTGGATTCTTCTCGATTTTTCTTTTCAGTTTCCTGAGGCATAGATTCTAACTTTTCTTCGAGATTCCGAATCTTGCTCTGCAGTTCATTCCCTATTACTTCTCCGCTCCACTCTTCTTTCATTTTTCTCTCAAGATCTTCCTCCATTCTCTTAAACTTGCTTTCTATCTCTGAAATCCTTCCTTTCAGCTCTTGATCAAAGTTTTCTTTAAATTTCTCCTCAAAATTCTCTTCTATCTTCATAAATCTCTCTTCAAAAATTTTTTCTACTTTCATTACATTTTCCTCTATCTTCATAGCTTTCTCTTCAAAACTCTCTTCTATCTTTAGAACTTTCTCTTCTATTCCATCCATTCTATTTTCCATCACCGTTAATTTACCCTCTATCGATTCTTTTGCCGTTGAAAGCTCTCTCTTCATCTCATGTTGATTAGATTTAATTTCTTCGGTCAAACTGGCTTCCATCTTTTCCTGAGCTGCTTTCATTTCTTTCATCTCTTGACTCAGGCTATCTTTCATCTCTCTTTGCCCTTCTTTCATTTCATTCATCTGGGTAGCTAAGCTTTCTAGAAATTTCTTCATCTGTTCCTCCATAGCTCTAGTTATAACCATTCACAGACAATCCCGCTTCTGACACCAGAAATGTTGCGTACTTGGGGGTTCGTGAGTTGTCCGAGACTGAAAGGCAAAACTTACAAAAATTCAGTAATTTATTCACAGAAAGTTCCAGAGAAATACAGGTCTATAAACCAGGTATCAGCTTCAATTCAATCAATAACACAGCTTGAACAACAGCTGTCAATAGCAAATCCACAGTACAAACTGTATAGCAATAACACTTAAGGCAAGACTCTTTCAAAGAGGCTCAACACAATACAAGCTTTAGCGAAGCTGGCTGAGATCTGAACTGACTGCCTTGGCGAGAGAGCGCTTCTTATATACTGTTCCATGGAACCCAGATTTTTCGAGAAAACTCTAGAAAGTGGTCAACCAATCAACTTACAGCTTCCATATTTGGTATATCCCTAATAAGGATTTTCTCGCCAAGATCGCCAAAACAATCGCCAAGGTGGGAAAAAGTCGCCAAATTTGGCGCCAAATCCATTATCTGCCTTATTGGGGCTTTTTAATGCGTTTTTAAGGGAATTTAAGGCTATTTCAACGCTAAAACGACTAGAAATGCACAAAATTAGCACTTAATCAACTTGCTAAGCCTCTTTGAAAGAATTTATACAAAAATAAACACAATTATTTACAATTTTGTAACAATATATACTATATATATATATACAGTCGGACCTCGTTAACGTGAATCTCAAGGGGGATAAAAAAATTGTTCATGTTATCAGTAGTTCATGCTATCAGTAACCAATCTTCATGTAACTAAAATAATCTTCATTTTGGTGGGGATTGTGGAATTAGTTCATGTTAAAAGTAATTCACGTTAACAGTGTTCGACTGTATATATATATATATATATATATATTCACTCGTTTTACATGCAAGATAGGAGAATCCCCTGGTTATTTTAATAGGAACCAGAGGTTAATTGTTTTCATATCTGTACTGAAAAATACACAGGTTATTTAATTTATTTAGTTATAAATTAATTGTTTTTGGTTATTGTGGACTTTGGTGGCTTTTAATCTTCTGTTATTCTTAATTTTATTATGTTACCATTTTTGCTTTCTCTTACATAAGGCTGAGAAAGTATTGTTTTTGAGTCCAATTTTCAAAATTGAATTTTTGTTATATTTACACGTTTTTAGGTCCCCTGAATCCAAAAATCACGTTTTTAGCGGTTTGGTCTGTGTGTGCGTGCATCTGTCTGTCTCTGTGTATGTGTGTCTGTCTGTTATCAGCATATCTCAAAAACAAATTACAGCAGAAAGTCCAAACTTGGTATTCTAAATATGTATGATATAGGGATGCTACACTAAACTTTTCGTTGAGATCAAGAAAATGGTTCGTGTATAGGAACACCCAAGAGAATTCAAATACATTACGTCAATGGGGAAAATGGCAGGTAAGTAGAGTTTAACATCTATAGACTGCACTAAACCAAATGAAACAAATATATATTTATTATATATGTAAAAACATGTTTTATGCATAATATGGTATAGAAATCATTCACTGTTCGTTTACAGGGCTACACAAAAGAAGTAGATTTTAATGCGACAATACTTGAAAATTGAAGGAAGTATACTTTAGGTTGCGCCATGTGTTATTAATATATGATTATATTTATGTTCACCATATGATTTGTACATAACTTTCAGGAGATATCCAGGGTGTCAATATTTAAGCCATAACATTCTTTTTTATTTGTAAGTGTAAGTGCTTTACTATAATTTTTCACCATGTCCATGTCCAGGAGAGCTGCTCAGGAAATTAAGTTCTCATAGCCATATGATAAATAATGTATTTTTTAAGCTAAATATTCATCACTTAGTTTTTTATATATTTACACGTTTTGAGGCTTCCTGAATATCATTGTCAAGTTTTATAGTTTGATATTTGACTGCGTCTGTTAGAGTAAATTAAAAACAAACGATTTCTGGCGATCCAAATGATGTATTTTGAAGTTAATACGTTTGTTACTAGAAAAGCTTGTTCAAGTTTGAAGGAATGATGCGTGTGAAAGTTATCTAAATAATTTTAAAAGAACTTTTGAACTTAATAACAGATTTGAATTTTCTATAAATTTAGGTACAATAATGAAACGGGGGGGGGGGGGGGGTGTTAAGCGGGCGGCAGCCCCCTCACATAGAATGAATTATTTGTCAAATAAAGCTGTTCTGAAGCCTAGGTTGAATTGTTTTAACATCAGTTTATATAACAGTACTCATTTATCTTAACCGTTAACCTCCAATCCGTACTTATAGTATTAAATTTCAGGGTAAGAGAAAGTCGTGTGAGTGACACACTAGATTATTTAATATATTCTTGTTAAATCTCACTTATGGAAGCAAGAAAAAGTCGTAGTGTAACAATTGGAGGCATATGTATCTTTGTTTTTCTATAATTTTCTAAAATCAGTCATTTTTGTCCTTTCTTAAAAAATGTTTTTAAGAAAAATTAAGTTAAAATCAATTTATAAATTATTCTAATTGTAAAAGTAATGTAAAATTTGTATAACACTAACGAACATATATCCGAATTCCAATGTTCATTTCTTTCAGAGTTATTTGCAAAAGAATGAAGCAGAAAAAGAGGTTGATGTTTAACTTTTAAAAGCTCTGTGTTTTGATTAGAAATAACATTCAAGTTAATAAAGTAAACTAGTTGGCATAGGTGGACTCTGCTCAGTTCCCCATCATATTTATGTTCTCATAAATTTCTAGTGCGAAACATATTATAATCATGTTAAAAGAAATGAATTTGACCAAAGCTTGATACACAGTGACAGAATGAAATCCCCGCCTAATAGGCTATCCACTGTTCACTCCGATATATTTTTCTTATTCTAATCTATTAATTTATTTTATTAGGGTCAATTCCGTTGTTTAGTTTTCATGCTACTATTTCCAATGCAATAATCCTCAAAATTCATATTTATATATGAAAAATTTACAATTTTGCTATGTAATCATCTAGCTATTTAAGCATTGTAGTTTTACTTAGGAAAAAAATATTTAATATGTAGAAATACTCCCAATGTGATCTATTTTTTTAATATATATATATATATATATACTAGCAGGCTTTGCCCGCTTCGCTGGATGTTAAACTTAAATGATTTGTCAAAATGCCATATCTTTATTAATAACCTAAGTTCTCGCTGTGATTGGTAGAGATTTTCTCGCTCCCAATGTTAGGAGTCTGGGTCCCCACTGTCTTCGGCACAACTTACACACTTCTTACTTCCCCACCCTCAGCGGGTGAGTTCGAAGTTTTGCAAAATCCCACTAATGTACATAATGCGTACACTTAATCAATATCCACACACCAAAATTCGCCAGTCTAAGATAATTCAAAGCGAATTCAAACGGAAAAACATGTTTTTACACATGTTTATTGCCCTTTTATTGCCCTCCAACTCCGAGAAGGGGGGGGGGGATTTCGAATTTCGTGAAATGCAGTTACAATAAGTGCCGGATGCATACAAACAATTTACACACCAAATTTCGTGACCACAGAAGTCTTTAATAGACAGTATTATAAATAAATAAATACAAAAAGCACAGCTTAAGTATCGGAACACTTTGGTGACTTTAAATATTTTAAGCCATTTTTGCGATGAACTGAATTGGCTATCTCAATTGTGCAATTAAAGATCTTGGCGAGAAAAGTCCGAGCTACTTCGGTGCCGAATTTCAAATTTTGCCAAAGGGATCCAATACTAAAGCAGTTCCATATCGAATCTGGGTTGAAAACGGAAAAGGGTAAAATAAATTAGAAATATCAGACCTATATTTATAAATTTGATACCGAATGAAAGGGGCGATTTTGCTGAATCCAGGGGTTCAAACAGTTTTTCGATGCGACAATTAGATTTTTAAAAAATAACTAAAGTATGAAATTTAAGTGGCAACGGAAAAACGGATAAAGGGAAAAATAAATTAGAAATATCAGACTTATCATTACAAATTCAGTACCAAATGAAAGAGGTGATTTTTCTGAATCCTGGGGTGTAAACAGTTTTTCGATACGACAATTAGATTTTATACAATTAACTAAAGTATGAAACTTAGATGGCAACACTTCATTTCAATCTTTTCATAATTTGTAGTGAAAATCACGCGAATACAAAAGTCTTTAACTTAAAAATTTATTTTTATACTTTATTTTTTCATTCAAAGCATTTTAGTGAAAAAATATTTATGGCGCATGCGCAGGCGTTTTTTACACACAATTTAAACACTAATCATAATTTTGAAAATTTCTATAGATATAATTTCAAGTTGGGTGAAGACCTAAGTTTCTGCCAAGCGCCGTTGAATTCCGTCCAGCCGTTCTCGAGTGATGCCCGGACAAACGTGTTTTAGTCTTTTACCCCCTAAAGGGGAACAGGGGGGGGGAATTTCTGAAAAGTTCATAGATATAATTTTAAGTTGGGTGAAGACCTAAATTCCTGCCAAGCGTCGTTGAATTCCGTCCAGCCGTTCTCAAGTGATGCCCGGACAAAAAAGCGACATTCGGACACGATGACACACACACACACACACACACACGCAGGCAAAATTTTCTGAAGTCATTTTCGGCTTTCATGGGGTGTAAAACGTGAAGATATCGCAAAATTTTTCGATTCCGAGAAATTTACAGACAAAACTCTGATTTTATTAATATAGATACATTTAAAATTTGCATTATGTAAGTAGTATCTAAACTATTCTATTGACGAAACCATTCTATAATACATGTAATTATAGGAATCCTAATGTACAATAAATTATCAAATTCTTAGGTTTTCTTTTTATATACTTTTTAAAAAATGTTGCATGAAATGACCTTGAACTTCAGAATGTAAAAAACACTTGTCAACTCACAACTTCTAGTACTGATTTAGTCACAATTACAATTAGGGGATCAAACCAACCACATACTGAGACAAAGCACAAATACTTTGGATTACCACCCTGTATTGTAAAATAATACAAATGACTTGTAGCTATAATACATGATGAACAATATTTGTATAATACTTGCACAAATACTTCTGCATATGTACAATATTTGTATATATTTTTGTGGGAATCGCACAGTTATTTAGAACAGACATTTTTTTTCTAAAATTATTATTATTGCAAGGTTTTTGCTTAACAGGAATGAATTTCAATAAAATTTTACAAAGCTTGCAGAAACATTGACAAACATTAGAAACTAGTTGGCATAGGTGGACTCTGTTCAGTTCCCCATCATATGTATGTTCTCATAAATTTATACACTCTTAAAACTGTGCCTCTTATTTCAGAGGCACATTTTTCATTTTTGTGCCTCTGAAAAATAAGAGGCACACGTGCCTCTGAAAATTAAAAGGCACGAACAGTGCCTTTGAAATTCAGAGGCACATTTTTCATTTTTGTGCCTCTGAAAATTAAAGGGCACGAGAGGTGCCTTTGAAATTAAGAGGCACATTTTTAATTTTCGTGCCTTTGAAAATTAAAAGGCACAAATGATGCTTTTGAAATTAAGAGGCACATTTATGATTTTTGTGCCTTTGAAATTAAGAGGTGCAACATTATATTATGCACTTACTCTCTGAAGAGACATAATGTGCTTTTAAATAAAAAATCTTATTTTAAATTAATTTCCATGACTTTTATTAAGAGCCAGTGTTTCACAGTGTGTTAAATGTCGTAAACATGAAGAAACAATCATTATTCGTTCTTTTTAAAACTTTGTTTTCACATTCACACACATTTTTATTTTTAAATAAATTTCTGTTTTCAAACAAAACTAAAAAAAGAAGAAAAAGTATCTTTTCGATTTTTTAAATTTATTTTAAGGTGGTAAAAATCCAAAATTTTACATTTTACAGTTTTGAAATAAAATATTAAAAAATTAGTTTTTGGAAAACAAAGGATTAAAACTGGTGGATACTTTTGAATGGGAAAATGGAGATACAATATTTAATGAATAACAAGTGATTATTTTCCATATATTAATATGTGATTTGGTTGGCTGACGAGTCTTCTTGAGAATGGGGTACATTACTCAATTTTTTTTATGGAAAAAATGACCAACATTTATACATGAATGAGAGAAAGAAAGATTTGCAACATAAAAAGCAGCAACCTGATGCTGCATCTTTCATGCTGCATTGGTGCCTTTCTGCCCCTCATATATTTCCACAATTTTTGAGGCTAAGTTTAAGTGTTAGTTTGCATGGATCAGATACAAAAAATACATGCTTAAGAGAGGGCAATACTGTTCCCACCAACAGCCAAGCCCATGTTATTTTAGGTTGTTTCTTAATTTACTCATTATCTAATATATTTTTTAAAATTCAATTTTTACATTAAGAAAATTAATTACCATTAAAAATTAGCTCTCAATTTTGAAAAATTGATTTTTCAAAAATAATAATGATAATAATAATAATTTTAAGTTAATGTTATTAAAAAAAAAAAAAAAAAAAAAAAAAAAACTATGGGCATTTTTTTTTTTTTAAGCTACCAAATCAAAATATTAAAAATGTGAAAAATTAATTTATTTAAAAATACTATACTAATTTAGTGATTTTGAATTTTCTCAATTTAAAAAATATATTAGGTAATGAGTAATGAAAACAAGCTTTCCCATAGAACAACATGGGTTACAGCTGTTAGCAAGATGATATTGTTTATTCACTCTTCACCTAAAAGTTGACCAGAAACGTAACAAATCTAACTTCATTTTATTCTAAAGAAAAATTTTATTTATAAATTATACATTATTTATATAGTGTATATTTTTTTAATTCTGTTTTCACATTTGGATAATTCACAATCATTATAATGTTTCTGTTTAAAAAATATAAATAAATAAAAATATTTTTTAATATTTTGTTTTAAAATTGTAAAGTGAAAAAAAGAATTTTTATAAAACAAGAAGTAGCTAAACATTTATGAATTTTCTAAATATGAAAATAGAATTTTGAAATATATACATTTGGTAATGTGTAATTTACAAAACAAATTTCTTCACAGAATAATAAAAATATGCTTAGACTGCTTAAGGAAAAAAAAAAGTAAGTGCAGCATGCAAGCTACAACATGTGCTGTAGCTTTCATGCCGTATAAAAATTATACTTCTTGAAACAATCCAGCCAACACAATTTTCCTCTTTTTGGAGGGGGAGGGGGAGGTGTGGGAGGCTGATAATAGATAACGTTTAATAATTTTGATCTAAAACAATACTTGTGTCTTTGCCATTTATTGCATTTATTTATGAGTTTTTTTATTTAATAAAGTCAAACCTCATTTATGTGAATTTCTTTTAGTATGAACTGTTTCCATAATCCCTGTCAAAATGAAGATTAGTTTAGTTATATAAAGTTAGTGACAGCATGAACAATTTTTTTATTTTCTTTGAGATTCATATTAATGAGCTGCACAATATATATTATATATCGTGTGTGTGTGTGTGTTGCTTTACTTTTGTATTCAGTTTATCTGACAGATTAAAGATTAAAATAAAGAAAACATACTCTAAAATCTGAAAGCAAATTATTCTCAGATGCAGGCAAAGGATGAAATCAAGAAGTGGTTTACTCAACAAAAAACAAGCATTTATTTTTATTTATTAATTTTTTTACGGAGACAAAAAAATAACAAAGAAATATACAGCTTGTTTCATTTTTTGTAATTTAGTATAATACACTGTTAGACATGGCAACATTTTAATTTGTTCTGGTTAAGTACCTTCTTTCTTTTTTACCATGTTTTTATTAACTTCTATTCTTGTTTGTTTGTCTGATACAAATTTGCAATCTATTTTTAACTAACTTCCCTACTAGCTAGACATTTGAAACTTTCACAGTAGCTCAGAACACAGTGACAACACAATACTTCAAAGTCAGATTTTCGAAAAGTTTTCTTTTAATTAATTAAAATATGAAAATAATAAGCTCCTAATCCTTATAAATAGCCATTAAAATATTAGCTATAATTGTTGCCAAAAAAAATTTACGGGTTCATTTTCTTTCGACAAAAAATAAATACATTTAAATGTGAACCTTAAAAAATTAGCCTTTTTTTTCCCATTATTATTATTAGTTTACTAAACTGAGTTCATGTGCTTAAATATTATTTTTTATTCTTGCATATTTTATTAATGATTCATCAGAAAATTTAAGAACATGGTACAGAAAGTTTTTTTTTATCTTATAATGATTACACCTCTCTTCCTAAAGGGTATATTACTTTTCTTATTTAATTGTAATTACATTTTGGAGAAAATTTCACTACATAATGGTATGAAGAAATTGCAAGAATTTACAATGCTGCGAAATAAATTAAAATGTTGGCATGGCTGTGATAAACTTAGTTAGTGGTTAATCAATGCATTAATTATTTTACAGATTGTACCTCGGCTTCATCGTGTACACTTTTGTGTACATATTTTTTAGTATCCTAGAATATATAAAAATTTATATTGTTTGTATTGCATTTTATATACAATGCAATTGTGTTTTAGAGCTAGGATTTTTTTTTTTTAATCTCATTTACCTTGGAAACCTCATGCCAATTCTGCAAATAAGTAGATTGTATAAATAAATAAAATTTAAGTCTAATTTCTCACTATTATTTGGAAAAAAAAAAAAAAAAAAACTCAATATTATCATCTTTATGAAATTGGTTATCATTAAATTAAAAATATTTGCAAATGACTGTAAAAGCAATACTTTAAAAACACCTTCAATTGTACAACCCTTTTCTTTATTACTGATGGAAAATGGAAGATGGGTCGTGTTGTTTGGCTGGATTGGAATGTGAAATTAATTTTTTTTTTTTTTTAAAAAAAAGCAGGCCTGTTGCAGTAGTATAAATATGCATTATTTCTTATTCCTTTAAATGTTCAATTTCTTCATTTGAGTAGTTAACTATTCTTAAAATTCATATTGCTATAAAGTTTCATTATTCTTTATCAGTTATGAACCACTAAACCTTGAATTTTGCTTGTTTTACTCCATAAAGAAATAAACTCCTGACTTAATATACATTTTTCATCCATGTGACTCCAAATGTATCATCTTCTGAGTATTGTCTGTTTATTAAGGTTGTTTTCTGTTAAATTCTTTGTTAATTTGTATTTAATAGCCTGTTCCATTTTAAATTTCACTTCAATTAATTTCATGTACAATAGGGGGTCCCACAATGTGATTTGCTATTATAGCCACTGAACAAAATCGTACATTGGTGCTTAAGGGTGAAAAAGGTCTCCCCTGATGAATTTTGTTCACCTTTTTTGTGCTTCTCCTACTTGAAAAAACCGCATTCTTATTGGTCTATGTTGTTTCAGTGATATTGTATCTGTTGCTTGGCTTTTACCATATGTATAACTCATTATTATATCTATATAGTATATTTATCTAAGGCTATTTTATATTACTGTTTATTTTTATTATTTTAAACCTAAAAAAGAAAATTATATCCTGTTTCAAATTAAACAAAACAATGTAAGAGTTTACATTAGTTTTGGTGACAGTTATATAAATATGAGTTGGGGGACACAGAAGGGTTGATCATACCCCAGGCATTATACTTGCTAGGGATAAATTAATATTACCCAATTTCATTCTCTGTATTTTGTACTCCAGAGGTAAAAGATACCATGTCATTTTGTCAAAAGTTAATACCACTATGTCTGATGTGTTACAATGAAATAAGTTGTCACGAATAAAGAAAACTAACACAGTTTTACTTTTCACTGTTTTTTCTCCTTTATAATAACTTGACATTAGTGCTTAAATCCTCTATAATTAAAAAAATAAGTAAATAAATAAAATACATTTAAAGAACATACTTTTAACCCTTTTCACAAAATAGACATTGTGTCACCTCTGGGGTACAGGTTGCTGCTACAGGTTTGATAGATATTGCTACAGGTTTTTAGGGTTGGGGAGACATTAAAAAGGTATCACATCCCAGGTGCCAGTTATGCTCACTAGACCACTGTTTATTATCCATATAAGCATTAAGAATACACAATAGAAATAAAATACAAACCAATCAAATGCACTTATATTTTATTTACTTTCACATTAACATTTTTGTTCTAGTGCCAGTTCTAGTGTACAATTGTCTAAACTTTGTTATTTCGCCACACAGTATAATGTTTTTTTTTACTGATAAAGAAAATACTTGGCCCCGGTCGTTTACTTTCTTCAGAATAGTCACCCTAAAAAGAAAATTAAGATCTTTAAATATTTTATATTTGTTTATAACAAACTGAAATATGTAATATATATATATATATTTAAATATAATAACTATTTTGACTATTAAATGACTGTTTTCACTAATATCAACATGTAAACCTTAAATTTAATAAGATGATGCAACAAAAATACACATAAGAAAATAAAAATTTTAATTTATAAAGCACGAAAATTGTTAGACTTACACCATTATAAGAATATTAAAAATAAATCTGTAGTGTATAAACATTGAATTCTCCAGAGAAGCTGAAAAATCTCAAGTCCCTGAATTCTAAAATTAAATTTATATATTAAAAAAATAATAATAATTTAGAATAAACATGGATAATAAATAAGAGAATTTTCTTTTTATGGATCTAATATTTTTTAAAGGGAGCTAGACGATGATAAATTAGACCGATATTTTTAACTTATTGGGGCATCTAATGCTGCTTAACCCTTTCGACGTTAAGCGTTTTTTTCTTTTGTCGCAATAAAAATACCTGAAATGTTTACCGTGTACTACAAAATAAAGACCCGTCTTTGGAATTCAGTGTTGCACTTCAGGAGCTCTAGAGTTGAGAAGAAATATTTTTCCCCCACACACAGAGGGCTAATCTCTTTGTTGAAAGAGGCGTGTATCAATACAATGGAAATATCTTAACACAATAGAAGTTGACAATCTTTTAACCAGATGTACCTCTCAGCTGAGCTACGATGATTTTTGAGGGGAAAAGGAAACACTGCTTTATTTTTCAGATAAAATAAGCGCATAGATATTTCTAAGTAGAGTTAAGACTGCAAATTTTAAAGTGTAATTTATGTATAATACTAATAAAACGCATCTATTTTCCTCAGATTTATGTGTTCCTGAAAAAGATGCAGCACATCAAATCTCTTTAAATACATTCCCTAAGAACTATCTTTAAAAGTTAAGATAATTATAAAAACAAATAAATAAATAAACTTTATATAATAGTTAAGACAAGTAGATGAGACAAAATAAAAACATTTAAAATTAGTCGTTCGTATATATATATATATATAAGGATAGAGTTTTGTTCTTTATTTATTTTGATATGTGTGGAGGGGGGTGTTGAAAAAGAAAAAAAATTATGTAAAAAATTGATTGCATATTTTATAAATTATATGCTTTTTTTTGAAGCTTCATGCCGTTTTCAATAATATATGCACTAAAAAAAACTTTTATATTAATATTGTAATTTTCTATGATTAGTTGTTTATTTATTTGTTATTAGTATTATTTTCTTGTAAAGTTTCCTGAAATCAATCTTGTAGCTGTAACTTGTCTAGAGCCCTCGAAGTTAAAAAAAGGTGGTTTTTTTTCTTTCTTGAAATGGAAGTAAGGAAAAAAGATACTTGGAAAAAAGATACTTGATGTAATGCTGATGTAATGCTGATGTAATGATGATGATACGTAATGGAAAAAAGATACTTGATATAAAATTCTTAATAACAAAAGCTCAAGTTTCCCGTAACTAACACTGAAAGCTATGTCAAAGCTTAAACAATGTATTGGAATAAAGAAATTAAATTTTTTTCCATGATGCATTTCAAATGAAAATATATATGTATATATATTAATAATGAAGGAAGATAATTTAACGAAAAAATCTCCTTAATATGTGGAGTTTTAATGCGTCGTGGAAAATCTCTCTCTCTATATATATTAATGGCTAAGAGCTTTTTGAGTCTGTTTGTTTGTGTGTTGACGCAAGTTGCCACCAGCTTTCCATACTTTAGTTAATTTTAAAAAATCTAATTGTCCGATCGATAAGTTAATTCAACAGATGGATTCAGAAAAAATGCCCCTTTCATTTGGTACCTTATTTGTAACGAAATTTTGATTAGATTTTTTAAAATTAATTAAAATATGAAAATAATAACTTGGTAGAAGTTTTAAAAATGGACATATACATTTTTAATTGTTGCCAAAAAAAAAAAAAAAAAAAAATGAAAATAATAATAATAATAATAATAAATAAATAAATAAATAAATAAAATTACGAATTATTATTTTCCCCCCAGTAAAAATTGCATAGATATAGTATTTTATATAGATCTATCATCCCCATGTTATGGTGCAAAGATTTTTGAATGGCTAAGAGATTTTTGAGTCTGTTTGTCTGTGTGTTGACGCAAGTTGCCACCAGCTTTCCATACTTTAGTTAATTTTAAAAAATCTAATTGTCCGATCGATAAGTTAATTAAACAGATGGATTCAGAAAGAATGCTCCTTTCATTTGGTACCTTATTTGTAACGAAATTTTGATTAGAATTTTTAAAATTAATTAAAATATGAAAATAATACCTTGGTAGAAGTTTTAAAAATGGACATATACATTTTTATTTGTTGCCAAAAAAAAAAAAAAAAAAAAAAAAATAATAATAATAATAATAATAAATAAATAAATAAATAAAATTACGAATTATTACATTTCCCCCAGCAAAAAAAGCATAGATATAGTATTTTATATAGATCTATCATCCCCATGTTATCGTGCAAAGATTTTTGATGTCAAAAAAAGTTTTGGCATCAGACAATAGTGAGTATAAATCTCGGAAATAATAATCGAGCAGAATGTTCAGGAATTTTTAAAATGCCGAAATATTGTACGGCTTTTAACTGTTGTAATAAATATATGAAAAGAAACGGGATAAATTTTCATAGATAAGTTATACTCAAGTAATTTATGAAAAATATCATTTTTATAATCAGTTCTTTGTTATTATTATGAAACAATTACTGTCTTTATATTTGATGAAATACTCTCTTTAAATTTTAAGATTTTATATTAGTAAGTAATATGAAATTTTCAAAATTCTTTTAAATGTAGTTAGCAGCCGCGGAAGTTTTAATACATAACTAATCTGTTGTGGCCACCACGAGACTTTCTTCTATATATAATCTTATACAAATTTACGCAATACAAATTATTTATTAAATATAATTTATTAAAATTATTTTCCATGATGAATGCAGACGATTTTTATCTCAAAGAAGTATAATAATAAATGCAGAAAGAAAGTCAGTTTTGTGCAGATATGAGTATACTACAGTATAGTTAATTAAAAAAAAAAGGAAGAAGAAAAGGATGAAAAATGGGTATCTAGAGTTTTTCATTCTCTTTTAGTACAAAAATTATTCATAAATTTTATTAGCTAAATTATCTATGTGTTTCCCGTGTATACTAACTCGAGGAAAAATATCCATATATAAGTAAAATGGCCGACTTTTCCCAAATGAAAAGGAATCCCTTTTTCACCCTCGATGATTAAAATATGCTTTCACGTGAAAAAAAAAAAAAAAAGTTAAATAATAAATTTGCTCGTGCATATGTAAACTGCATGAAGTTTTTATGGCTTTAAAAATTAAATAATATTAATAATTTTAAATTTTAAATGTTACAAAGAAATAAACTGCCAAAAATTCGCACGGGCTTGCCAGTTAATAATAAATTAAATATTTAGAATTAAATTACGTCGAGAGAAATGAATAATATAAATAAATAAACGAATACATGATTATACAATAAAGAGTAAAAAGTTTCAGCTCTATTTTTCTTGGAAACTTTTCAAATTTATATAAATATTACGCGGTGAAAGTTGAAGAAATTTGTTTAAATTTTATGTAGATCAGTGTTTAGTAATTTGAACTGGCAAGAAGAAATAAATTTTGAAATACATTTCTTATAATCGAGCGTGAATTTTTTTTTTTTTTTTTTTTTTTTTTTTTTAGTCCATGAAAATTAATTTTGTTGTTTTTCAACTAATTTCAACAAATTCGATAAAAAAAAAAAAAAAAAAAAACTGCACATTTTGCTTTGTTAAACAATCGAATAAGGATTATTTTCCTTATTAATAAAATATTCTGCATTTATAAAATTAAACAAAACATTCTTGATTTAAATTGATTTTAACCCTTTGTAACCCACCGGGACTTTAAAGTCCCATAAAAAAAAAAAAAAAGGAATCCTCAATATAGCCTAAATTTACTGCGGGATTTCATTGGAACTTCAAACTCCCTATAGTTTACGCTTTCCCTACAGTTTAAGGTAAATTTAATATGAGATGTTTCTCATGCAGAAAAAAAAAAAAAAAAATACAATAAAAAAGTTTAGAACTATTTCTCCAAAAATAAGGTAACTTGGGATATAAAGGGTTAAGTAAATTAACTCGTAGAAATGTTTTTTATTTAATTTTTTAATGTTTATATTTTATATTTTAATTAATTACAATATGTATTTCTTCCAAAATTTTGACATTTTTATTTATAGAAAATTTGTGATTTTTAATGGCATCAGTAGTTATATTAAACATAAATAAACCCCTCTCAGTTGATTTGTTAGCTATTATTAATTCGTACTCTGCTATTACTCCTATTTAAAAAAAATATTTATATATATTACTTTTGAAATAAATTTATGACGAAACATAAGATTTATTGTTTTATGGAGAGAAAAATTTGGGAATGAAAGGGTTAAGGTAATTTGCAGAAAATAACAGATTCTTAATCGTAAAATGGCAACATGAATAAACAAATTATTTATTATTTTGAAGGATAATGTTCGTTAGGTCGTCATAGCCCTACCTTTTTCAAGTAATTTTTATTGCTTATTATCTCTCTCTATATAAATGGCTAAGACAGTTTTTTTTTCCTGTTTGTCCGTTGCTGGACGCAAGTTGACAGGCTAAGAGAGATTGTCTTCTCTTTGTCTGTATGTTGTTGCCACCAGCTTTTCATAATATAGATAATTTGAAAAAATCTAATTGTCCGATCGATAAGTTAATTAAACCAACGGAATCAGAAAAAATGCCCCTTTCATTTGGTATCTTATTTGAAACGAAATTTTATTAGATTTTCTAAAATTAATTAAAATATAAAAATAATATTATGGAAAAGCTTTAAAAATGGATATTTAAATTTTTAATTGTTGCCAATCCCCCCCCCCCCCCTTCCAACATAAAAAAAATCTAGTTCGCATAGGTGGACTCTGCTCAGTTACCCATCATATTTATGTTCTCATAAATTTCTAGTGCGAGACATATTATAATCATGTTAAAAGAAATGAATTTGACCAAAGCTTGATACAGTAACAGAATGAAATCCCCGCCTAATAGGCTATCCACCGTTTACTTCGATATATTTATCTTATTCTAATCTATTGATTTATTTTATCAGGGTCAATTCTGTTGTTTAGTTTTCATGATACTATTTCCAAAGCAGTAATCCTCAATTTCATATTTATATGAAAAATTTACAATTTTGCTATGTTCATAAAATCGTAAATTACAAATAATTTACGAAATTTTCCTATTAGAATATTTATATTCAATCATGTTCAAACAAATATCATAAATGTAATTCTGAAGTTGTCTAATGTATTTATGATCCTCAAAATGGAAGTTTATGCTCAATTTTGCCTTATTCTGGCATGTTAAGTAAATCTTAAATTCCAAATAATTTTTTTAATTGAAAAAATCATAGTCTATGATATTCATGCCAGTATCCAAAATAATATTTAAAAAGTGGTTTGACATCTTTACGATGAAAATATCCCTCAAGATTGACGTTTATGTGAAATTTTGCCCTATACTGCCATGTTAAGAAATTCGAAAATTTCCAATAACTTGCGAAAATTTCAAATTAGCATATTTATAGTTACTGGTGTTCATTCCGGCATCAACACTGATATTTTAAAACTGGTCTGACATTTTTACAGTAAAAATTTTCCATTTAATGCTCGATCAAGTGAATTTTTGTCCTATTCTCCCATGTTAAGAAAATCGTAAATTTTTAATAACTTATGAAGTTTTTTAATTCGAATGTTGCAAATAAATAGGGTTCTTGCTAGTATCTAAAGTAATATTTTAAAACTGATCTGACCTCTCTGCGATCATTTGTTCGTGAGATATCGTGTAAACAGACTAACAAACTAACGGACTAACACACTAACGGACTAACACGCTAACAGACACACTACAGACAGACACCATAAAAATTTTGTCACTTTCGGATTCCTCACACCTGAAAACGTAAAAAAAAGTCTAAAAACCGAGGTTGAAATTTTTCACGATTACCTGAGTTCATACCTATAGTATGATGGGGAACTAATATGATTAACGCGGGAAAAAAAAAAATAAATTTTCTCATGCGCATGAAAAAATGAAAATATGAAAATGAAGTAAAGAAAAAATAAATAAATAAAATAAAATAAATAATAAACCTCAATTTTGATCCCCCCCCTTTTGTTTAAATAGTATGTTAAACAGATGAATCGCGCTTTGTATGAATTTCTGCATTTACATTAAAGAGCTTTACTTATTGATATTCCTGGGTAATTTTTAAAATTTTGTTGCTGAAATAGATCGGACATTTTTCGCCAAGTACTCCACTTTCGTAAAAGCCACTTTAAGCCAAGTAGCGCATAAAAAATATAAATAAATTATAAAATGTTGCAAAACAGAAAAGAAAGAACGAAAGGAAAACGAAAAGAAAGAAACAAAACAAAATAATAACAAATTATATGTTTTTGTCTACAGTGACGATAAAAATTCAAAAGTCGCCAAGGGGCTACATTAAGGCTGTACCATGATTAGGTTTACATATTTCAGTATTTCATTATTTATTTTTCTACATGCCAACTAGTATTAACTAACTCAACTGCTATTATAAACACAAAAATTGTCTCATACGATAGATGTAGCCGATCATAGCACATTGTAATATATTTGGTGTGAAATTGTTGTCATTTTATGGTTGATCGAATAAATCAAATAAATATAGAAAATAACGTGAAAGAAAATATTATGAACACCACGTATAGTGTTATTTATATGTAACTGGGATTCAAATATAAAATGGCTACTTCAATTTTTTTCGATACTGTCCGTTTCGAAACTGTCATCCGATAAGCACCCAAATGGAAGCCCACTGGTAAGCTACTGTCACAAGCAATAGGGCCAAACACCCTAGAGCCTGCGAATGAGTGGGTTGCTGCCGAAGGCAGCGGGGAACCAAAGCGAGCTTTAAAACAATTTCATGATTTCTTTAAATTTTATTTTTTTTTGTAAAGTGATATAGAAAAGAGTTTCCTTTAAATATAGTGACCAGCGAAGCGAGAAAAGCCTTCGTTGATTCACTACCTTACCTTCATTGATTTCATGAATTAAAATATGGTTTCGTTAACAAACTTTGATCTATTGACAAGCAGGTAGCATCAGACCGAGTTTTGTACATTTCGAGTTTGATTTTGAAATTTTTCCCGCATTCGGAATTCGGTTCGTTCCCAAACCGGGGCTTTGCTAGTTGTTAATAAACTTCGCTAGTCACTATATTTAAAAAAAAAAAAAAAAAAAAAAAAAAAAATCCAAAGAATTGAGCCACCGTTTTTTTTTCCCTTTTAATCGCTTCATGAATAAATAACAATAGTAATAAAAAAAAATTTACATTGAAATTGCTCTAGATCTTTATTTGGGTACTGTACTGACTGCCCACGGCCGCTTTTTTTCTTCCTGCACTGCATCGGTCCAAGTTCACACTATGTTTAGAAGAGTCTTTATTGAGTACTTCAATTTAGGTATTTATCGACAACAGGTGGAGCTGTTAATGTTCAAGAACTGTGATTTTAAAGATGACTGTGTCTCAGCATCTATTATGTATTTTTCTTCAAGCCGTGTATTTTATATCCTACGCTCTTCGCACTATATTACCATATGATTTCGACCAATATAAGACCATTTTAATAAATTTAATATTTTGTACTATATTACTGTTTTTTTTTTTTTTTTTTTTTTTTCTGATAAATAAAATAAACTAACAAAAAACAAAAAAAAAAATAAATAAATAAAAAATCCTTTTCAAAGAATTTAATTGTATGAAAAGTAAAAAGTTTAGATATTATAAATATTATACATGAACATGAATGTTATAAATAGTTTTTTTAATTCAAAATTTTATATGTTTAGTTTGTTTCGACGATTTTACAATTTGAATTCAATAAACATAATAAATAAAAAATAAAAAAAAGGGGGGAGAAGAAGGAAAATTTCCCTCTAATGAAAAAATTACATAAAATATAAACAGCGCAATAGCTGTTGCTAAGGTACGCAGACTGAAATGAGTTAATAAATTTTAGAAAAGAAAACATAAATGTCAAAGAATAAAATCGAAAAAGAAAATAATAATAATAATTTTAAAAAATTCAATGGCGAAAAATATCTTAATGATGTGCACTTTTATGGTCCAAGTTACCTTTCTGCTAAATTTTGTAGATCTGCGATCAGTAGTGTAAGCACCAGAGCCAGACAGTCACACAGATACAGAGATGTGCATATAGATACAGAGATGCTTCTCTTGATTTATATACATTTATTTATTTATTTATTTGTTTATTTATTTTATTTATTATTTATTTATTCATTTATAATTTGATAAATTGATTTTGTTATTATTCTTAGTCTTTTTTCTTTTTCTTTTTCTTTTCCTCTTTTTTTTTTTTTTTTTTTTGGGGGGGGGGGGGTATGTATTTACTAGATTAATCTTTTACCTTTGTTTTTATCGAATGTCAAATATGTCAGTAAATTTTGTTAATTCTTCGTTTACATATCATTTGATCTATAATAACAGTAATAATAATGTATTTGTGTAACAGCTGACTGCAGAGTTACAAAATTTTTCATAGTTTCTGTTTTGACTCACAACGAAGCACTTGAAACCAGATTTCTGAATTTTTAAAAATTAATATCAGTTGATTCCATTGTCATTTTCAGTCCCCTCGCTTACCAAAGACAAAGTTAAAAAAGATTTTCTGTGAATCAAGAACATTACCAGAGATAAAGACTTCTACTTCTTCTTCTTCTTCTTCTTCTTTTTTTATTTTTTATTTTTTTTTTTTTCCCGTAGTACGACAGGTCTTACTATTTCTTTTAGACATTGATTTTCCATTGTCGCCGTTTATTGTATTACACCTTGAAAAAATGACGAAAGTTTGACATTGTATCTGTCCAGATTATTAAATTTTATGAAGAATTGGTACACCTATTAATCAGAACGATATATAGCTAACGCCGTATTTTTTAATTCAGTGGGACATTGGTTCAAAAGGTATTAAATAAAAGTCACACTTTAAAATTAAGAAAAAAGAAAGAAAGGGGGAAAAAAAAATGATGCCTAATAAATAAATAAACAAATAAATATATTTCTTTCTATGTCGAAGAAAGAAAAATGAACGTGCAAAAAATAAAGTTGAGAAAAATCGTGCTTGACCGATATATATTACCAGTTATCATTATATTATTTTTCTTTATGTTGAAAATAAATAAATAAATAAAATATAGTAACGTTAACATGCATGTATTTATTATAATTTCAGAAGGATTTGACGTCTTTTTTTATACTAAGAAATTATTTAAAAATATTTATTATTAATATTTAAAATAATGTTAAATCTACTTAAAACAGTTTTCAAAAAATTTGGTCATAAATATGTAAAATAAAAAAAAAAATAAAAAAAAGGAAAAGGAAAAAAAAAGTAAGAAAAGAAAGAAAAATGGCATTTTTAAGAAATAACTTGTTTGAAACATGTATATGTTAAACTAATTACATTCAAATATAATTAACCTGATAAATAAATGCCATTGCTAGGAAGCTTTATTAGTTACAAAACTTGCAACAGTTATTTCAAGTCAAAATAATAGTACGTCACTTCATTAGGTGAAAAGGCAAGCACGAAATCATTAACAAAGCAAAAAGGCGCTATCGCGCTTACTAAGATATTTAAAATGACTTCTACATATGGCTTTCTTAGAAATATCATTTGATGAATTTCGGAGTAGTGCTGCTGTCTAACGAAAATTGTGTTGGGACATTAAATCTAATTGAATGCGCTAGGTTCCCAGATGTATGCCTACCGTTGGGCCGTTTTAAGGATCCTAGCCCGTATTTACGCAAGTTTTGTAAGAAATCGCTAAAAACTCTGAACAGGTAAGCCGACGAGCGTATTTGGCATTGAACGTAGAAATGATCTCTAACAAACAGAAAGAACAAATGTTTAAAAATCAATTGTGAAAAGTATTTTTAAAATTGTTGCATAAAAGAATGTTGGATGTTTAATTTCACTGCGAAGCTAATGTAAGTTAAAGGATTAAATGATAATATATGTTTAGTAAAATGTATGGGCTGAAAATTATTTGATAATAATTATGCTTTGCAGCTCAAGAAGTTAGATGTGATCATCTGCAGAAGAAATCATTTTAACCAGCAATTGAGACATTTTATAGCTAAATTACACTGCGCGGCAAAAAGAAAAAAAAAGAGATATGATACCTTTTACTGAATCTTATGTAAAGTGACCTCCTGAATCCGAATATGACTCCCATTTTGCCCAGTCACCCACCGTTTTCTAGATACACCACCCCCTCCCTCAATTTATTACCATGTCTGATAATTTTACGACCATGAATTTAATTTAAAGAATGAAAAATAATTAATTTAACACCTGAAAACAAAAAAACATAAAGTTTAAAAAATAACATTAATAACAGATTAAAAAAAATATAAGTTATGTAATGCATAATTTCAGTGACAAATCCCCCCCCCCCCCCCCCCCAAAATTTTCCCTTGTCGCACATGTCCATGTTTTAGAGTTTTCCAACTCTGTAGCCCCTCAGAAGATATTTAACGATTAAAATACCCTCCCCCTCCTAAAAATCAAATTTATAGCCATAAAATCACCGAAAAATGATAAAAATAGGGGGGCATTCCTAAAAAACAATGGGTTATAGGGCAAAATGGCGTCCTATTCGGATTCAGGAGAAGATTTTACATAAGAATATGCAGAAATGATGTCAGAGAAAATTTTCATGCCGAGCAGTGTTATTCAACATTTAATACAAAACTGCTGTGTCAATAAAATTAATAAATGAGAAAGAAATGTTCTTGATTTTAATGACATATATTTGATTTTGTTTTCTACGGAAGAAAGAAATAAAATATTTTCACCCTCGCGTTTGTAAGAAGTATGTATGTTAGACATAATATTTTAGTATTTTAATTTATTTTCCTATTTTATTGAATAACAGTTTTTATTTATTTATTGAAAAAAAATAATATTTCTTTATAGAATTTTAGAATATTAACAAACAATGGATTAATTATATGGCTTTCTCTTTGCATCGCCCCCATCCTTTATTTAAATTTATATTATTTAATAGAATTAAAATGCATGATGATTGGATTACTCTATATATGTGAATGGGAAATAAATAAAATTTTGATGGAACTTATCCTGATTAACTTTAATATAAATTAATTTAAAAAATAAAGAATGGAGGAAAAAAATACAAAGAAAGACTATTTTTTCTATTGAAAGCAATTTGTGTATTTCACTTCTAAAGATAGCTGATTATATATAATTCTATATTATACATTTAAATTTTAAAAGTACTTTTGTAATTAAACTGTAGAATTAACAAAGTGTAATCGTTTTTATTTAAAGTGAATTAAACTAATATGAAGCAATTTTATTCAAAATGTTGTGTGTAAGACATTAATTTGGAGCGTGTGGTGGGGGCGGTGACACTGGGCTGTTCATACTGCTGAGTCTCGAGTGAGCCCTGCAATTAATCTTCGTTTTAATATTACGGAAAAACACTGGAGATAAAATAACATTTATCTAAAGCATTTCATGCAATGCAATAACATATTTTCCCAAGGAATATACATTCAATATTAGAGGTTCTTATGATTGTCTACCGTGCATTCCAAAAGATACAAAAAAAAAAAAAAAAAAATAAATAAAAGTTAAAAATTGACAAATTTTCCTTTATGAGCTGCATTTCCGTTTACGATAATCTCCAAATCACAAGGGATTCATCTGATAATTCAGTAATCTGTTATAACATTTTATAGATTATATGTATTTACATTCTTAAAAAAAAAAAAAAGAAGAAGAAGAAGAAGAAGAAGAATGGAAGAAAATAGCATTTGCTTGTGTGTATTATTAGTTTTCTTTCTTTCCTTCCTCTTTTTTTCCCCCACACCCCACCCCACCCCACAAACACCCCACAGCACTGTTTTCATGCTTCTTGAATGCGTATGATCCTATACATTTTTCTAATATCTTCACAGTATGAATGAATACCGTGCATTCCAAAAGACGATCCATTTATGATTATGATCTGATCATCATTCAGTATAACTTTACAGAGTTGATAATATTTAAAAATATAATATTTGTAAATAATTCAATTTATATAAGTTTGGTTTATAAATATCAAAAACATTAAAGTAATAATTTGTTTTCACCAAATATAATTGAAATATATAAATTAATATAGTCTTGTATGAAGAATATTACGAACAGTTTTGACAAGCATTAATTTTCACTATTATGTATGGCTATTTTAATTTATGCCCGCTTAATTTTAATTTTTTTGATAATTTTTTCTAAATTTATTTACGGTAATTACTATCTACATTTTAACTTTTTACTTTCTCTTATCCCTATGTATGGTAGATAAAGTTTTGCTTATCGGTCAACTTTTCGAAATTGTGTTTTTGTTGTATTTACACCTTTTGAAGTTCCTTGAATCCAAAAAACATGTTTTTCGCCTATTTTAAATTGTTTTTAATGAACATTTATATAACAGTATTTGTTATTTTATTCTATAATGTACAATCTGTTATTATGGTAATGAATTTCGGGTAAGAGAAAGTTATGTGAGTGCCACACCAGAATATTTATTTTTTACCATATAGTCCTGCAGAAAATTTTAGGCACCTAAAAAATATGTTTAATCCTCTTTAACTGTCTTAAGCAGTTGTTCACTCTACTCTTTTTTGTTAATTATGCTTTATTTGCTTATGTTTTGTCACTGTTTCATATATATGTATATACAGTCGGTAACAAAAGTGTCCGAACACTAGCAAAAATTCCTATGTAAAAAAAGTACACTTCATACGGTTTTCTTAAATAAATCCTTATCGACTCATGTTCTTAGACTGACTAAGAATAGGATTCGACAAGGATTTATTTAACAAAACCGTATGAAGTGTACTTGTTTTACATAGGAAATTTTGCTAGTGTTCGGACACTTTTGTTACCGACTGTATATATATATATATATATATATATATATATATATATATATATATATATATATATATGTTGTAAGTATTCATATTTTTAAGCAGCAAAGATTTAAAATAATAATAATAATAATAATAATAATAATAATAATAAAAAGCTTTATTTACTACCTTTAGAATTTCTACCATCATACATATTAGAATAGTTTATTGATTTATATTTCATAACTACTATTCCAATAACAAACCAAATTTTTAGCTTAAATGAGCGTTAATGACACAGGTCTACCTCTGAAAATTTGATTCAATTTGATAATTTTGTGTTACATTATGTTTTTTTATATGCCAAAATGAAACTGAAATCAACTTTTCTCTATCACGTACAGAATTCTGTCAATAAGGAATGTCTACAATTTCTTCCGTGATTCTTTCACCAATGGTAACTTTTATGACATGATTTTATGATTAATTATAATCGATCATAGAAACACGCAAGAAATTATGGAAAATGAACAAATTTTGTCAGTAGAAGTCTTGTACTGTCAAAAATCTGTACGTATTTTTTTTTTTTTTTTTTTTTTTTTTTTTTTTAAGACTTATTTCGAAAGGACGTGATCTTCTTCTTCAGGTGCAAAACACGTGCTATTAGCATGAAGGCAAAAGCAAAACTAGACTTATTTTATTTCAGTTTCGGTAGTATTTAATATTGTAAAAATATAAATTAATAAATAAAAATAAAGTAATGTAAAATAAGGAAAGAAAAAGAAAAGGAAAGAAAAAATATATATATATGAACTTGTATCAGCATTAAGTTAAGAGGGCTTTGAAGCCTAATTACCATTGATTTTACAATCGTAAACCACATCACTAAACAATTAATACTTATATTTAAAATGCAAATAAATTTTTTTATTATGATTGAAGAAGATCTTGCAGTTATGTTACATGGGTAGTTCATTCTATATTTACAGTCTACTTAAATGGTAATACTTTAAAAATTGTACAGTAGTCTTTATTATAATTTTTTTATAGTATATCTCGTGAATTAAAGAAAGGTATAAATTTTTAATACAAGTTAATAACAAATATTAATGTCAAATTATATGCATTATTTAATACTTAGAATTTTTTTTTTTTTGTTCTTCTTTCCTATTGCATTCATATTTCGGTTCAATATAATTCACAGATGCATAGAAATATGTTTTTTTTTTTTTTTTTTTTTTTTTTTTTTTGTACAAACATACAAAAATAAACTTACATACAATAATAATAATGAAAACATGCTTTTATTTTCTTTCTAAATATATATAAGGATTCCATATCTTACATATATCATATAAATTGCATAGAAAATTTTGCTACATAGCTTTGATGGTCGAGAGATAAGTCAGCTCAATTAATTTACCTTATAAAAATTTAATTACGTGAACTCAAATAATATAAAAATGTATTAATAATATTTAATAGTATTATGCGAAATAAGATTATTATCTGAATATTTCTGAGTGAATCAATAGCTATTCACTTGGAAAAAATATTTATTAATTCTTTGAATTTGCTGACTGAAATATTAGTGATTTACATCCTGAACATTTTGAATAGATTATAAATCATAATGAGGTAAATTAGATGTTTTCGCTTCAATCAATAATTTTCCGTTAAATGTTTTAAAGAAATTTAAACACAATATGAGCATAATAGGAAAAACAGTTTAATACATATAAATATTTTTAAAAATATGCATGATAAATGCCGAACTTTTATAGGTATTTATATACATGAAATTTGAATTATCGTATATTTCTGCTTTTCATGAAAAGAATAGGGTTTAACTAAAAAAAAGCTTATAAAAAAAAAAAAAAAAAAAAAAAAAAAAAAAATCAGCCAATGCTTGTAAAAAAATAAATAAATAAATAAATAAATAAATAGGCATTGCAATTCTTAATTTAAAGGATAAAATTATGTACGGAAATATATCCATTAAATAAAAATTAAATTAAATAACTCTCAAAGATGAACTACATAACACAAAGAATTATTGTTAATTATTACATAACAGAAGGAATTATTGTTAATTGTTAATTATTGTTAATTACTAATAACATGAAATTACAGTTATTTCATTATTAGTAAACATATCAAAATTACATTTCCAATTTATGTGATTGTATTCATGTTGTATTCATAGTGGTTTGAAAGTGGCAATTTCCAATTAATGAAATGTATATACAAATTTTAAAATAAACAATAAAAATTAAGCGATTATATGAAAAATTAAATTTTCCAAAATATTCTACTATAACAATTTTCTAAAGCTAGGACAAACCAGTAATAAACAATAATCTAATTTAATTTACTGAAATTTACTCGATTATATGCAACTTAAAAAAAAGACTCAGTATAAAGTATTAAGAAATAAGACTATGCGAAGTAAAGTTTAAAAAAAATAAAAGAGGTTAGATTGTTACTTCACTAATAAATATATATACTTCGAGCAAACTAAATAATCAAAAATGATTAAAAAAAAAATGCAAATATATTATAAAAATTATTTGTGAAGCTTTAATAGCTGCTACTCACACACATACATACATACAATATACCTGTTTACATTATAATTGTCTATATATATATAAATATATTAATTTGAATACTAATAATATTTAATAATCCTTAATTTTCACTGACTGATTATCAGTATATATATAGAATAAGAATAATAATAAAAACCAGTAATGCCATAAATGTAATATACACTAAAATTCAAATAAATAATAATCAAAATTAAGAAGTAATACGCACGTGAAATTGTGTGATTGCTTTAACCAATTATTTTTTTCAATTTGAAAAAAAAAAAAAAAAAAAAACTTAATATAAAAAATACTAAGATTATAGCATATTCCTAAATACGAGATAAAATGCAAGCAAATAACAAAGAATATGGATAAAAATAAATAAATTGAAAAGTAAAATGAGAATAAGGCATGCGGTCTGAACTTTTATATGAGAGAATTCAAATTGAATAAATAATTAAATAAAATATATTGCGTAAAGAATAATGTATATAAGATTAAAAAATATATATATATTAATTAAAATGCATAAAATGTGTGCATTAAATGTAATTAAATTTTTTTTTCATTTTAATCATAAAAATTGTACAAAAACACATACATACACATTGAAAAAAAAATAATCGCACAGAAATTTTATTATAATAATGATGCAAAAAAACTTTTTTTTTCTTTTTTAAACAAGTGCCATAAAATTATAATAAAAATAAATAAATAAAAAATATTTAAATTGCGTCGGTTTCAAGTTATGAAGTATGACTCTTAATAAGAGGACCAAAAAAAAAAAAAAAAAAGAGGCACGAGTGCAGTATGAAATCATGTGTATTATATATATATGAAATTATTATACACTCTCTCTCTCTCTATATATATATATATAGAGAGAGAGAGAGAGATTAAATAAAATGAATTTTGTATACACACAAAATGAAATTTTGTATATTCAAAATATTTTTATAAGCAAATTTAAAAATTGTTAATTAACATATATTAATATTGGATGAATTAAACCTAAATGGATGCACATTTTTAAAATTAATTAAATACATAATGCAAATCATTTAAATAAGACAATTTCAAATTCTAAAAATCTAGATGAGTATGATATATTTTAAAGCATGGTGCAGCACATAAGCCTACGTTGCATTCATCGCATTGGAACCGAGTCTCACGACGGACTCTTTTTCCATTATCATTTTTCTTTTGTGAACAAACAACACATTGGCGAGCTTTTGCTTTTTTTGTACCACTGTTTTGTACATAAGAAGGAAAATGTCGCCCTGTTAACCGTGTAACGTTTTCAGACTGCTTAATATGATTACGAATATTATTCTGGCAATTCGCGCCATTTTCTTGAATGAGTCTCTCAATTAATTTTATTCTGAAATCAACATGTGTCATTTTCCCACCTTTTTTTTGGTACAAAACAAAAGAATTAAACTCCGCCTGATTAATTAGGTGGCGAAATATTTTTTTGTAGTATTTTCTTTGATGATTTCTCGCAACTGGGTAATATGATAGACACTGGTCCGATTTATCGACACCTCCCATGGTTTTGTTGTACTCAACAACTGCTGTTGGTTTTTTGCTGACTTTTTTGTCTTTGGTAAGGGTTTCCTTGAAATCTGCTGTGTGTACTGTACTTAACATTAACACAGGCTTCTTATCTTTCCATTTCAAAGTGCATATTTTCCCCTTCTGATATGCAATTAAGTCGCCTTTTTTTAATTTTTCTGTTTTCATTTTGGGGGGTAGACCTTTTCGATTTGCCCTCAAAGTTCCACAAATATCTGTCTTGCACTTTATCAAAAGCTCAGCTAATTCAGGTGACGTATAAAAGTTATCGACAGTTAATAAATAGCCCTGATTTTTTAAGTCGTGGATTAATGTCATTACACTTTTTGTGGACAGTCCATAATTTTCGTATTCGTCCATAAAAGTAGTTCCTTTTCCAGTATAGAACAGGGAATTCCAAATATATCCGGATTCGGACTCGCATAATTGAAATAACTTTATTCCGAAGCGTGCACGCTTGCTTGGAATGTATTGTTTCCACCCCAATAATCCTTTATGGGCTATTAAGGATTCATCGATGGATATATTCTCATTAGGAATGTATGCTGTTTTAAACTGCTTAACTAACATGGAATGTAATTGATAAATTTTTCTTAGTTTCGGATTGGGGTGGTTTTCAGCCCTAAATTCATCTGTATTTTCAAAGTGCAGGAATTTCATTAACAAAGTATATCTTTGCTCAGGCATTACTCTTCCAAAAAAAGGTGTGTTAATGATTGGTCGAGTTGACCAAAACCATCTCTCTTTAGGTTTATTAATTACACCTTGGAGTAACATTAGCGCCAGGAAACATTTCATTTCTTTGTTATCGGTTTCGTTCCAGTTCAGAATTCGAGAACTCGGCGTCAAATTATTGCTGTTTAGATAATTCTCTGCATATCTATTTGTTTCTTTTACAATAAAAGAAATGATTTCTTCATTAAAGAAAAGTTCGAAAAACTCCAATGGATCTTCCGTAAAGACAGTGGCTTGGACACCGGAGTTTCCTGTGAATGGAAACCTTGGAGGGGCATTTAATTTGGCTGTCACATCAATAGGCGTCCAAATTCTCACAGAATCTAATGAATCATCTTCAGATTCAGAATCGCTTTCTGAAGAACTAAATTCATCTCCTGAAGAGCTCAATAAGCTCTCTTCCGAATCAGAATGCATTTTTTTTTTCCCAAAGTATTTTATTCGCTCTCAAGACAACAAATTCAAGTTATACTGATGAAGAATAAGAATATGTATTTCAAAAATGATAAGAAAAGAGTTTCTATCCTTATGAAATAATTTCATTGGCTAGTGTCTGAGCCAGTCCGCATTGCAATCCATTCTCAGTTTCCTAGTAGTTTGTAAATAGCATAGAAAAGAAAAAAAGAAAGAAGGAAATATCGGGAGGGCTGCGGAGGCGGGGAGGGATGGTGGTGGTATTGAATGTGGAAAATTCTTTTAAATTTTCTGAAAAGAGAAAGTTGCTTTGCCTTTGAATTCGGAAAATGGTTTATAGTTTTAGCAGTCTAAAAAAATTATCTTGTATATTTGAAATTATTACAAAGGGAACAAAATAGATATTATCGTTTAAAAGTAATAATGCCTATTTTGCTTAAAATGCTTTTAATTACAAAACGACATTTTAATGATTAAAAATTTAACATATGTTATAAATAGAAACGGAGACTGCAACAAACAGGATGATTTATATTATTAATATTAATACGAAAACGAATCCATAAAATATTTGAATAAACAAATTAATAAAAAGGATTTTCTTTCTTTCTTTTTTTCTTTTCATTTCTGATTTGCATAAAAACATTGCCAAGTAGTATTTTAAACTTTTGTTGAAGATTTTGCTACAGAAAAAAGGGAGAATGAGATAAAAAACAAACATATGCGTATTACTCTCTTCTGGAATTTTCATCTATAAGAGGGTCCCATTTCAGTTGCATTTTGAAATTTTAAACATATTACACATATAAAATAAAATAAATAATTTAATAAATGAATTTCTTGTAAGACAGTGATATATGAGATAACATAAAATGATCAAAAATGCCCCCAAAACACAAAGAGTTTAACAATTACTTAAACATTCAAGATGTTGGGGAAAAAAATAAATAAATAAATAAATAAAAGTGGAAACTAAAACTTACTAAATATTACCAATTATGTATTAATTACATGATTTATTTATTTATTTATTTTAAGTATTGAGCACTACAGAATGTTAATATAAGAGACAGTAATATTAAAACAGTTAACGTAGTGATAAATTTTATTTATATGCTCCCCATCAGTTTTAAGCGGTGGTGGCCCCTGTTCCTTTCTTCTTGTTATTTCTGTTTTATTTGTTTGAATTTTGCTTTTGCTTTAGAGTTTTCATTTCTTATATCGACTACATATATCCGACATAGTTATATAATTTTTGTAAAAGGCAGACTTGTAATCTAGAAATAAGTATTTTTACTTGGATATTTATTAGAGAAAAAAGAATCTAGTAACAACTGTATCCGTCCTAAAACTTTCTTTTATATTACTGTATATAACGATAGCATCTGCTGATTAATATGGGCAGAAATTTACTGATAGCTTATAATATTAAACAACTTAATTATTCAGTTTGGTTTAATTTTAACCAATAGATGTTAAGATGTAGCCATGTCGGAAATAACAGCAGGGGTATGATAGCAACGCACCTATCGGATGATGAACAACCACGTTTTTTTTCATCATAGGGCTTCTTAATGAACCTGTCACTTTTTTTTTTTTTTTTTTTTTCAGTTATAAATAATTGAAACTGAAGTTTTTCCATGTTCGAGGAAAATTTCAGCATAGGAGCATCATCTGCCATCTGATATACACTCAAAATGAATCAGAATATTAATTCATAATATATCAAGTTTTGTGGATCTTATGTACCAAGTTTTGTGGATTTCTACACAATAGGTGCTAAGATATAACTCTTCCGTAAATAGGAGAAATCAAACCGTAGCAGTGCTATCTGTTTGGTGATTTACACTAAAATTGCCAGGCCTAAGTTATGCGAATATGCAACTGAATAGTAACTTTTACGAAATTCTGAGTATTAATCTTTAAACTAGAACTCCTAAACATTTTTTGTCACACAAATATGGAAGGACTGACATTTTTTAAACTTATCATATCCTGTTCTATACCACTAAAAGCACATAAAATGATTAAGTAATGGAAGTCGAATGTTTTTACGAATTCAATACTTACTTCTATTAATATAAATGAAAATGAAAGCAAAGACGCAGAGAGAGAAAGACAACATGCCATTTTTTGATAATTAAACTTATTAGGGGATTTTATTTATGACTGAAAAAAGAAAAAAAAATCTGCACTTATATTATGCATTATCTATAAAAATATTTCTCGAACTTGGTCCAGTTATATTTAAATTTTGTCGAAACGATACGATTCTTAAATAAATAATAAGTAAGATACGCATGAAGATAAAAATTAATCATGGGTAATATTTAAGCACGAGGACTACAGTTCATTCATTACTTGATCATTTTATAGAAAAATTTATTATTAAAAGGTGGGAAACAAATCAACTGCGCTTGCCTAAATCTGTTTTTTGTTAGAAATAAGACAACTGCGCCCAAGTCATTATATCGCCCTCCCTCTCCCCATGATAATCTCTTTTTCTGGGAAATTCCTAGCATAAACATTTTCCTCTTTATCTTTACTTAAATTTACACAAATATGATAGAAAAATTGTTTGCGGACAAATTTTCTAACTTACGTTTTCTCTAGAAATATGCAGTCCCTCCCCGCACTCCCGTGAATTCAAATTTATTTCCAGTCAATTCTCCTTATAAATAAAATTATAAAGATCATTTTTTGATCATTTTTCCACCATAGTTATAACAAATTATATATTTGAA